>VFFE01006526.1:0-131556 GCA_008921705.1 Burhinus oedicnemus
CATTGCTAATGCTTTTTTCTCTATTCCTTTAGCAGCAGAGTGCAGGCCACAGTTTGCTTTCACCTGGAGGGGTGTCCAGTACACCTGGAATCGACTGCCCCAGGGGTGGAAACACAGCCCTACTATTTGCCATGGACTGATCCAGACTGCACTGGAGAAGGGTGGAGCTCCAGAACACCTGCAATACGTTGATGACATCATTGTATGGGGTAATTCAGCAGAAGAAGTTTTTGAGAAAGGGGAGAAGGTAATTCAAATCCTTCTGGAAGCCCGTTTTGCCATAAAACGAGGTAAGGTCAAGGGACCTGCACAAGAGATCCAGTTTTTAGGAATTAAGTGGCAAGATGGGCATCGCCAGATCCCAATGGATGTAATTAACAAAATAACAGCTATGTCACCGCCTACTAACAAAAAGGAAACACAAGCTTTCTTAGGCATTGTGGGTTTCTGTAGAATGCATATTCCTGGTTACAGTCAGATTGTAAGCCCTCTCGATGAAGTGACTGGAAAGAAGAATGATTTTAAATGGGGCCCTGAGCAGCAATCAGCCTTTGAGCAAATTAAACGAGAGATTGTTCATGCAGTAGCCCTTGGGCCAGTTCGGACAGGACAAGATGTAAAAAATGTGCTCTACACTGCAGCAGGGGAGAATGGCCCTACCTGGAGTCTCTGGCAAAGGGCACCTGGAGAGACTTGAGGCCAACCCCTAGGGTTTTGGAGTCGAGCATATAGAGGATCAGAGGCTCACTATACTACTACTGAGAAAGAGATATTGGCAGCATATGAGGGAGTTCGAGCTGCTTTGGAGGTGATTGGTACTGAAACACAACTCCTCCTAGCGCCCCAGTTGCCAGTGTTGAACTGGATGTTTAAAGGGAAGTTTCCTTCCACACACCATGCAACTGATGCAACGTGGAGTAAGTGGGTAGCACTAATTACTCAGCGAGCTCGAATAGGGAACCCAAACCGCCCAGGAATTTTGGAGGTGATCATGGATTGGCCACAAGGCACGGATTTCGGAGGGTCCCCAGAGGAGAGGGTGGTGCGTGCTGAGGAGGCCCCACCATATAATCAATTACCAGAAAATGAGAGGTGATATGCGCTGTTCACTGATGGATCTTGTCGTATTGTAGGAAACCAGCAAAGGTGGAAAGCCGCTGTGTGGAGTCCTACTCGACAAGTCGCGGAAGCGGCTGAGGGAGTGGGTGAGTCGAGTCAGTTTGCAGAAGTGAAAGCCATTCAGTTTGCTTTAGATATTGCTGAGTGAGAAAAGTGGCCAGTCCTTTATCTTTATACTGACTCATGGATGGCGGCACATGCCCTGTGGGGGTGGTTAAAGCAGTGGAAGAAGAGCAACTGGCAGCGCAGAGGTAAACCCATCTGGGCTGCTGACTTGTGGCAAGATATTGCTGACCGAGTAGGAAAGTTGTCTGTGAAGGTACGTCATGTAGATGCCCATATACCTAAGAGTCGGGCCACTGAGGAACAGCAAAACAACCAGCAGGTGGATCAGGCTGCTAAGATTAAATTGTCCCAAGTAGATTTGGACTGGCAACATAAGGGTGAATTGTTTTTACCTCGGTGGGCCCATGACACTTCAGGTCATCAAGGAAGAGATGCAACATACAGATGGGCTCGTGACCGAGGGGTGGATTTGACTATGGACATTATTTCACAGGTCATCCATAAATGTGAAACATGTGCTGAAATTAAGCAAGCTAAACGGTCAAAATCTTTATGGTATGGAGAACGGTGGCTAAAATATAAGTATGGGGAGGCCTGGCAAATTAACTATATCTCCCTTCCACAAACTCACCAGGGCAAATGCTATGTGCTTACAATGGTGGAAGCAACCACCGGATGGTTGGAAACATATGCTCTGTCTCATGCCACTGCTCGTAACACTATTTTAGGCCTTGAAAGACAAGTGTTGTGGCGACACGGTACTCCAGAGAGAATTGAGTCAGACAATGGGACTCATTTCCGAAATAATCTTATAGACGCTTGGGCTAAAGAACATGGTATCGAGTGGATATATCACATCCCCTATCATGCACCAGCTGCTGGAAAAGTTGAATGATGCAATGGACTACTGAAGACTACTCTGAAAGCAATGTGTGCTGGAACATTTAAAAACTGGGATGAGAATTTAGCAAAAGCCAGCTGGTTAGTCAACACCAGGGGAACTGTCAGCCGAGCTGGTCCCGCTCAGTCACAGTTCTTACCTACTGTAGAAGGGGATAAGGTCCCTGTGGTGCATGTAAAGAATATGTTGGGGAAAACGGTCTGGGTTGCCCCGGCCTCAGGTAAAGGCAGACCTACTCGTGGGGTTGCTTTTGCTGAAGGACCAGGGCATACCTGGTGGGTGATGCAGGAGAATGGAGAATTTCGATGTATACCTCTAGGAGATCTGATTTTGGGTGAGAATTCTTAATCTTAAAATGTGTGGTGTTAATTGCTATATAACACTAACAGTGTTCAATAAGTGTTTTTCAGGATAACATGGTGATAATGAAACCAGAGCGAGCTTCACCAAATGGCATCCAGCGACAGGGAGCATGCTAGCCGTGAGCACGACACCTTGTATTGCTGCGCCCAACTCCACCCATCTGTCATCGTGTATTGAGGCCTGGTCCCAACCTGACAACTGAGTGAATGCCACATTGCTTGTTCCTACCATAAAAGACTGTTATGATAGATGGAATTTTCAGTTCTGAACTAAAGAAGCTCAATGGACCTTTTAAAGGAATAGTTCATAACTTTGGAGGATTATATTTGTGTGTGTATATATATATATTAGAAGACAAAAAGAATAGTAACTTGAGTGTGACATATGTATGGTATGAAATAAGGGGTGGAATGTCCTGGTTTGAACGACACAGGACTAGTTTCTTTTCTAATGCTTGGGAAAATTGTACTTTTGGAGGACTCTGCTGTCTGAATTTGTGAAAATATTTACTTTATAGCCAGCTATGGTGTGTGGGTGTCAAGGTCTCAGTATTTTCAGGCTAGCCAGGCGCAGGGATGAGGAGTGAGACCCGGGCACTTGACCCAAGCTGGCCAACAGGATTATTTCATACCATGAACGTCACATTCAATATAAATTGGAAAGTCTGCTGAGGAGGAAGGCTCTCCCTTGATGGCGGCGATCCAGAGAACTCCTTGCCCCGGTACCCGACCCCTGAGGCCTTCCCTTCCTCCTGAAGCCGTAGCACTCCCAGTGTCTGACATTCACTGTCCACTGCTGGGAGTGCACAGCTTCCTACTGATAAGTTGGCTGAGTATAATCCTTATATATCTTTAGATTGGTATCGGGATCATTATTGGTTCTTTAGTGTTATTACTGTTAATTATTTAGTCTTATTCTATTAAATCTGTTTATATTTCAACCCCTGGGTTTCCTGGTTTTCTTCCCGATTCCCCCTTCCTGGGTGGGGAGGGGTCATCGGGTAATAGAATAATTGTCTAAATGACAATAAATTATTGTGGATTTCTCAAACCATAACACAGTTTCACCTCTAATTTGGCTGCTTGAAGCAAATCTAGATCTGCATTGGCTTAAAATGAGTGTCAACCAAGAAATCTCTGTTTAGCTCTGTAACCGAACAGGTTCTCTGAGGGAACCCTTTTCTTTTTTTAAACTTTTTATTTTTGTTGGTAGAAATGAAGATCATAAAACAAATCTTTCAATTACCTTTGCAGTCTCATTCAAGTCCACTGACAAAACTGTTCATGGAGACTGAACACCAGCACTTTACGGAGACCAAATAGCCGTGGTTCCTCCTGAGCAGCTTTGCTTTTGTTGATGTGGAAACCGTACCTCGTCTGGGAGTTAAAAAAGTCAACTTTAGCCTTCAGGGCAACAACGCAGACCACTGCATTACCATCAGATGAAAATCTAATCACCCCAAAATGCAATCATGGCTTAAATCCCCAAAGTATTGCTGTGCTAGGTTATCTGCTTGCAGCCTAACCCTCTGATGACACAGTACTAATAATGGGGTCCCTGAGCTGTGACAACACTATGGGTTGTGGCTGCATTATGGGCAAATCTAATTATGATGTTCTGTGACAAGGCTATAAATACACATGCTCCCACAGGTGAAGACCTGATTGCAGTGAGCAGCAAGCAGTTCTGGTAGGTATTTGCTCTGTTCTCGCATAGCGTAGCATTGCCTGCTTGAACTGGAGGGCTGTTTATAACTGCAAGAGCCTTGCAGGCCTATGCCCTGGGGAGTTCAAGAGTATGGAAGCAAGAGAGATTTCATAATCACATACAGATCAAACGTTAGCGGGAAAAGTGCCAAAGGGAAAAAAAGAGTAAATTTGTTCAAATGAAAAAGCCTACTGACAAAACCCAAAGACCACCTGAGGAAAAGGAAAAAGGGAATTACATATTAACAGACCCACTCTGGTGGGTCTGTTAGGTCTGAGAGAAGATGAAGATAACCACTCTTTTACAGGGCACTTAAGCTGGTAGTTGAGGAGAAAGAACTGTTGGAAGGATTTCTTGAAGAACAGGGAAGGTGGCTAGGCCTCTAGTTTGTTTTCAGGATTCTGTTCTTAGAGATCATTACATTAGCATAATGCTTTAGGCTCACAAAACCAGTCAGCACCAATCCACACCATCCGCTGCCAGGTGAGGAAGCTTTTTCTCATGCTCTCCTTCCCTAGCAATTCTGGCCCCTGTTGTCTGCCTGTCCTGCCCACCTTTGCACCCTCAGTCTTCATTTGCTCCAAGGAGCAACTTCATAGAACCAGAAAAAAAAAAATAAATAAATGAGGAAGTCCTTTTTAGTAAAGACTAGTAAGAAAGGGAACCTGATGGACAGCCAAATGACCCCTGAGGGTCAGTCATGAATTCATGAAAACAGCTGCTGTAGATGAGCTGTTGACTGAATACCAATTCTTGTAACATAAAAAGAAAAATCATCAAAAAGCCTTCCACTATCCCATCTCCTTTACTGTTTGTTTTGTCAGAGTCAAAGGAGATGACAATCACTCACAACACAGAGCTGAATAAGAAAATTATCGGCTGCCTCTGCCAACGCACTGCAGCACATAGTTGTCAAACTCTTGCAAATTTTGTCATAAGTCTTAGAGCTAACATGTCTACGATTTCTAAAGAAGCCCAGAAAAAATGCCTTTCATTAAAAAGGGAAACCTCCCTTTTGACTTACTACACCACCTCTGTGATGGGATGAAACAGACAACAAAGGACGCTCTCTCACTGCTCCCAGCACAGGCTGCCTCAGGAGTGTGGGCAGAGATCTGATGAAGTTAACTCACCCTGGAGAAGGCACTACAGAGGCTGAGACCAGAAGCTACACTAGCGAGGAAGACAGAATATACACTAGGTCTAGTGAGTAGCTTCAGGTCAGCAACTGGTTTGCCAGACAGCAGCTGTGTGGACAGAGGCCCAGAGCAGAGTAGCTGGGGGACAGCAGTGACAGGCTTGGGGCACACAAGAGTGGAAATACAACACAGAGACCCACAGAGGTGCCGGGCAACAAAGGACAGAAAACAGGGGCACCGTGAGGAGGAACCCAAGGGAGGGGAGGACGAAGCAGTACCACATACAAAGGAGCGTGCAGGCAGGATGCCCGCAGGCAGGTGTCAGCTCAATGCTAGCAACACGGTGAGGGCCAACCCCCAAGGCAGGCCCAGCCCACAGCAGCACCAGGGCAGCGCTCGCTGCAGGTTCCTGGCCCCAGCACTGGCTCCCCGCTGCCCGAGGGCCCAGCTCTCCCGGGTCGGACTGTCCCCAGGCAGCCCTGAGGCCCGCCGATGCCCCTGAGGGCGCCGCTCCCCCCCGCCACTTCCTCTCACGAAGCACCGCACCGCCGCGCTCGCGCAGCCTCCGCCTCCCGCCTTATTCCCGTAGCTCAGTTACGCAGGCGGCGCCGCCGTACTTCCTGGAGGTACGCAGGTTGCGCTGGGGGAGAGGCCGCGCCGTTCGCGTAGGGCCCGCCTCGATTCCCGAAGCGGCTTTACGACAGCTGGCGGGGGCGGGGCACTACGGAGGCGGCGTAAGGAGGCCCCCGCCGCCAGCGTCTCTCCTCAGGCGTGGCGGGGGAGGAGCGGCCGGCCCGCGATGTGGCAGAGGTCGGTGTGCGTGGGCCTGCTGGCCCTGGCGCTGGGCTACCTCTGCCTGTTGGGCCCCGAGCTGCCCCACTCGCCGTTGCGGCACCTCTCAGCCTCGCTGCTGGGGGGGCTGCGCCGCGCCCGCTCCCTGGAGGGCCGGGTGGTGGCGGCCTGGCAGGCGGCCATCGTCCGCCCGGCCCGCCGCTGGGCGCGCGTCGCCGTCGGGTAGGTGCCGGCAGCTGGGGCGGGGGGGAAAGAGCGCCCCTGGCGGCGGGGCGGGGGGCGCCCGGGCCAGGTGTCCGTGTCCGTGTCCGTGCGCACGTATGTGTATGTGTATGCCTGAGCCTCACCTGCAGGGTGGAGCTCTCCCGCCTGCAGCCGTCTGCCTCAGCGCAGCCTCCCTGAAGTATTATGAGGTTCATAAGACCTCATGCTGGAGCTCCTGCTGGTTCGTTAAACCTCTCTCTTAATTTTCCAGTCGTGTTATTTTCCAGACCAGGGCGTTTCCCCCAGAGAGCTGCTGGCGAGTGCAGGCACTTGCCCGCTGTGTTGCTTTGGCAGAGGTGGACCTCAGCTGAGGGGATTAATGGTCCAGAAAAGTCACATACTAGTGATTTAAATGCGTGGCATGGTCCAGACCTGGTTGGCAAGCCTGTCTCGGGAGACCTTATCCCCAGCTTGCTTGCTTGTAAAACAAATTTATACATGGAGTCTGAAGGACTTGGAGATGCTGGCCCATCCCCAGGCAGGTGGCAACTGGGGAGCATCGTCTGGCAAGGAATAGGTACGAGAGAGGAGTTTATGAAGCAGGGAAGTGCGCAAAGCCTTCCCGACTGGGGAGAACTGACCGAGTCAAGGCAGAGATGCAAAGGAGTGAGATGAGGGAGGGAAGGGAGAGGAGAAAGCAAGAGACATTGAAGACACCTGTGCGTGCACAGGGAAATCCAACACCCTTTCTCTTTTTAAACTGGACACAGGGCGAGGGGAAAGTTCAGGAATATCACATTGATCTGAAATGCTGGGTTTAAGTCTGACCATTAGTCTTACTATTATATATAGCACTTGACTCACTTTTAAATATAAGGACATGACAGGATAACTTGACTTTGACTAGAAGACTTGGCCTTCGAGTGTTGGAATAAATTACTCCACCTCGATGGCTGTGTAGCAGTTAGCTGGAGTCCGTCTTGCTCTTGCATTACGGTTGATGCACACATTCTCCCATGAATATATGACAAAATAGGTTTTCCAGTGCCTCATTTGGCCTTCTCTTTTGCCACGCCCTCACCGGAAGAGCAAGGTGTCTTCGGTTTGTTCCTTGCTTTCTTCTTTGGTTTAAAGCAACTGAATATATATATAAAATATATACACACACCAAACTCAAAGTTCAACAGCAAACGCAGTTCACTAGTAGCATATCTCTGCTGTTAAGGGAGGTTATTAAAAGCATGAAGTATGTTAGCAGAGCAATGGCAGGGAGGGAGAAGAAAGACAGTTGGAAGATGATTAGAGGTGTCTCACTTGAAAGAACTGTGACTTGGTTTATGTCCCCTTGCATCTTTAATGATTCATTAAAATATAAGATTGCTGACCTTTTGCCACAGTGAGTTTGGGGCTAAAATGCTGCTTGAGCTTACTGTTTCGTTTGCTTTTCTTTGCTGCGCAAGGGGATGTCTCCTGCGTATATGAGATGATGTCCAATACAGAGGATTTCTGAGCTGGTTACCTCGTGTACTGAAAAGCCTCGAGGTTTTTAATGTCCTTTATTTTATATGATGCAGCCTTCATGTGTTGCAGCCCAAATAATGCGTGAAAGGTCACTGATAAGGAGGAACCCTAAATGGCTGTGTGTTTCACACTGACGTGTAAGCAGGCCTTGGCGTTTGGACTGTCATGTGGGTAGACATAGAATAAGTTGGACATCCTGCAAAATTTGTATAGATTGTTTGGACCCCTGTCAGGGAAGCATGAGGCAGTGGAATGGAAATTGCACTTGACAGCAGTTCCAGAAGAAGCCTTAGTAATTGCTGGTATCATCTCAGTAAATATTTGGTATATATCGGTGTCTCTGAAACGAAGGGAAGGGCAAGCGTTCATGAACTTTCTTCCTGGAGGCCTGGTTCCAGCCCAGAAACTTTCCTGTTCTCTAGTCTGAATTATACTGCGTTTAAATTGATGTTAGACTTCAAATAAAGCCTCTGTCTGCTGAAATGGTTCTTATTGCTTCCTAACTATTGCAGAATTTTTCTCCTGTTTCCACTGTTTGAGAGAAGGTGGCATGCTATTTCTGGAAATTTGGGATGGTCCTTTTGAAATTGCAGTTTTCAAATATTTCAACTGACAAATTGCTCTCTTGACTTCTTATAAACAGAACCAGCCTATGTGCAAGGTGTTTGTGTGTGTAGTTTTGGTTATTGTTAGCAGTAGTTGAAACTCAAGAGGCTGATCTAGTAGACTTAAATACTTTTAGTTTTGTTTTTATCAGTTCTGAATTGCATGTACTTTTTAAACCAGAAATATATATTTAAAAAAAAATAAATCTTATTTTAAGAATTAAGAATTTAAAATGTTATTCTGATTGTGCCTGTTCCTTTTTTGAGCAAGCCTAAGGCAGCACCTGAAGTACAAAATGTACTGCAATGTATATAATGACCTTTGGACCATGCAGCTTACTCTTTGTTTTAATTCAGCAGAATGTTAGAAATCCCTCTCTCCTCTGAAGTGCTGGAGCACAATGAAAGCCTGTCAAAAGGAGAATGCTTTAGTAGAGAATTTCAGGAAATTCATAAGCCTTTGTGTTTTGTTTTTTTTTTTCTTTTCGTTGGTTGTTTTCCCCCTTAGCATGAAGGCTGCGAACAGCAAACATCACTGGCTGGGAAGTGATCTCATTGTATTGTCTTGCACGTGCCCTAAGGTATGTGTGGTTTTCCCAGTAAGCATTTTCCTTCTCTCTTCCAGTGTCAACGCCTGCGTAGATGTGGTTCTGTCTGGTGTGAAGTTGTTAGAGGCACTCGGTCTTGAACCTGGGGATGGAAAAAATCATGCAGTCTTGAATTCCAGACAGGACCTGAAAGAAGCATTCGCTCACTTCATGGAAAAAGGGGCAGCTGCTGAGCGCTTTTTCAGCGATGCCGAGTCTTTCCATCACGTTGCGCGGACAGCCTCCGAGTACCCTGGTGCACAGGTAGGTCTTCCACCTGAAGATAAGCTTTGAGAAACCTGTTTCTTATTTTCTGCATCGTTGGTGACTTCCGTTCTCTGTCTAGTGAGAGTGCAAATTGTTTAGGAAAGAAACCTATGCCGTAGCTTGAGTGTGTTAATGACTTTCCACAAAACTCTGCACCTGCTGCAAATAGTAGGGTTTTGAATGGTCTCTCCCTTGATTGCTTTCCCAAGACTGAAATGTCAGTCCAAGATACTTCTGTAGGCATACTGTTATATGGCAGCCAGATGGGGCTGATGCTGTAAAAGGCTCTAACATCTTGTAATGAGGCAGGAAGGGAGGAAATAGATCCAAGCATCAGGAGTTGTAAACACTCCGATCAACTTCAGCTACTTAACGCAGGATTTAAATTGTCTAGAAGGAGGAGTGATGAAAAGAAATAATTTTTCTGAAGACTCCCAAAAGCAAAGTTTTGTTGCTCTGATTTATACTGGGTCTTCTGAACCTAACTTGATACCTTGCTTGGCAGTTAGCTAATTTCTACAAACTGCTTAATGCCGCCTTCTATGTGGTTTGCCAGCTGCATTTGAAAATGAAGAAGAGCTCTAAATGTTTTCTATTGGTCAAGACTCTTCTGTGTTGACTTGTTTCTCACCATGTTTGCTATGTTGGCTGTCTGGAATCACCTGATTATTAGCTGTATACTTCTATAGCCTGTTTTCAGTCACTTCTGAGTGCCTGTGATCCTCACGACAATCCATATTCTTTGGTTTCAAAGCTCACATCGGAGCCGTCTTACTTGAAAGTTTGACCTTTCTTACCTGAAGAAACTTTTGCAGTTCCGCTCACTTTATGTGGGCGCAGGTAGCAGATTTAACCTTGATTTCAAAGTGGAGGAAAGTACTGTTGCAGTTTTTAAACGATTGCTTGTCAGTCTTGCTAATAAACACAAGTTACCAACTGCCACGGAAAACTTGCACAGAGATAGGGGCTGTTTACGTTATGAATGAATTGATTTGTACAGAGATGTGAGTTACCTGATGGCAAATAATAGATTAAAAAAAAGTCATCGAACACTTAACTTGTTGACCTCATAGAGAACTGTAAAACTGTTTTGCCTTCAGCCCCAGTAAGCTTTATTAACTTCTGTAACGCTAGACCCTCTAAAATCTCTAGCTTATACTGAGGACAAAGCATGTATAAAGCTATCGAAGCAAGGGAATGCCCATACCTGCCTCCATTTGTTTTACAGCTTTATGTAGGAGGAAATGCTGCTCTCATTGGTCAGAAGCTTGCAACAAATCCAGACCTGAAGGTATGTGTTCCAAAAGTTTCATGCTATTCGCTCCTCTTTAATGAGGCTCAAACTACTTCCCTGTAGATTTTGGGGATCTTGCAGTTATTTCTTAGGTTATGGTGGAACATATGGTTGGCCTTACAAATTGAAAAGCATAGCTGATTATCATAATTTTTTAAATTTAATTATTATTTTTTAAAAAATCTGTTGTCTAGGTAATGGCTTCCCATTTATTGCTCCCTTAGACTTATTTGCTTCTGTCTTACATTTCTCCCTAATAAATATGAATCCCTGTGTCATCTTGATCCTGTTAATTTTTGCTCTTATCTTAGTTTAGTATAGGTTGGTTCCTCTTTTCACGTGGCTATGCAAAGGCCACGTTTGAAACAAATTGGGGTAAGATCCTCCATCCTTCAGTGAGGTTGTAAGAGTGAATAGAGGTTGGTTCTAATCCTGTGATGGCTTACATCAAGGTTTCTGTACGGTGTCTACCCAAACCCTGAAAGGAATATAGTTTCCTGTACGAGGTTATCTTACACATTGGCTACTGCTAGGAAGAGATGAACAGGTTTGGGAGCAATGCATATATAGAATGGCTTTACACAAAATAAGATAGCTGCTTAAATGCACTGAAATATTGGCAAGGGATGTGCCAGGGAAACCTTAATTGTTTTTTCTTGTTTTCTAGATCCTCCTTTGTGGCCCGGTTGGTCCTAAACTCCATGAACTACTTGATGACAACGTGGTTGTGCCACCTGAATCCATGCAGGAAAGAGATGAATTCCATCTTATCTTGGAGTATCAAGCAGGTACCTTGCCAAAGGCTGGATGTTAAATGAGAACCCTGAACATCACTAAGATAGTCCTGGTTTTAAAGTTGGGGTTTTTTGAATCGGTTAATTCCAGAAGGGCTGTGTAAGTTATCAGTACTGGCAGCTGTCACTTGACTAATCCAGTAATTCCTTGTGCTTCAGGGAGCTCTGGCAGGTGAACAGACATCTGAAAACCTTTTGAAACTTTTTTCCTTTGTAATACAGTTACTGTAAATATTGACTTACGCTGCTGTCATGCCATCCTTTGGTTCTGTATGCTTGTACGCTATAACCTATAGAAACCAAGCAGATTTTTCATTTTGTTGTGATGCACAGCCTAAGCAGACCTGCTGGGTGTAATTCTACAGCTGTATGAACACGAAAACAGTCCAATAACGTTCTCTGAAAACAGAAAGGTACCATTTAACCACATGCAGATGAAATTCAGGGTAATCCTAACGTAATGGCTAAAACAAATCCGCATGTATTTTCTCACTGTTCTCAACCTGAATCATTCCACTGGTCCTGTCTCAAAACGTTCAGAGTTACATTGGTGTGACAGAAGAGGGAGTATTTGGGAAGGAGGGAGGCAAGAACCATCTAATTAAACTTTTTCAGCAGCAAAACTAATGTGGCGCAGCACCGAAGCATGCACTCTGAGGGACTTCTGGCTGAAACAAGGTTACTATAACTGACAAGTGCCGATACACAGTAGCACTCATAAAATTACACTAATCTCTTAAGTAAAACTTCATTCTTCTCGGTCCTGGAAGCACCCTGATTAGATGATACATTAGTACACCTTTTCTCAGCATCTTTGTTCTCAGGTGAGAACTGCCCTCCTGATGCAAAGCTGGGGATCTCTGTCCTACACAGAGCTTTGCCATAAGCCTTTTCTTAAGAAGAGGCAGTGCTGCTGGCTGTTGATGCTGGTTTAGTGGCTTTTCCACAAATGCTGGTCATATTCTCCAAACTGTCTGGGAGAGCTGAGTGAAGAAGTAGGCAGGCTGGTTCTAAGGTGGAGATTCTGCCTGTAATAGTCCCCAAAATGCTTGTGTCTTAGGAGCTTCCCGTTCAAGCTGCCCTTTGTGACCTGAGTTTGTTTATTCCCTGGCATTTCATTCTCTCCAGTGATCGTAACTGGCACAAGGAACGGCCTTGCTGCCTGAACAGAGAAGCAGATACAGATGAGGAGAGCTGGCAGAGGGTGGGCGAGTTGGACTGTGACTTGTGTAATTTGTATCCTCCCTAGGTTCATTGTCATTACCCTGTTTTCTCGTGGCTCAGTGTCCTGGAGATGGAGCCCATTTAATTTGTGATCTTATCCAGGAATAAAACTATTTACACATACAGCACTGATGCAGCGCTATTCTGCAGATCATTTCTGGGAGCTGCACAGTGGGGAACAGTAAGAGCCACGAGACTTTTCAGGGTTGTACCTTCATGATACAGCTTGAGTCTGGCTAAGAGGTGATTGTTGCCAGAAGGGGAAGGTCTCCCCTCTCTTTGCACGTCCTGCACACTCTGAATGTTTGGATTGTGCTGACTGTGACACTCACCTAATTGCCTGCTAAACTAATACAACTGATTAAAACATCACAAAGCTTGCAAAACCAAACAAACAAGTATTGATTTTTCCTTCTGATCAGACAAGCATCTAAATAAGGCAGAGAGAGTGAATGAAAAGAATAAATGAGAAAAAGAGCAAGACTACAACTACTTTTATGGCTGGCAGCAGCTGTTAATTGGACACAGATATTGTGAAACCGTGTCTTCAGATTCCAGCAGGATATCCCAAAACAATCTCTAGATGCATGGTTGGATTTGCTTCTGAGTTAACTGGCTTCTATTTGTTTCACCCTAGGTGAAGAGTGGGGACAAGTGAGAGCACCCAATGCCAACCGCTTCATCTTCTCCCATGACCTATCAAATGGTGCCTTAAATATGCTGGAAGTGTTTGTGTCCAGCTTGGATGAATTTCAGCCAGATCTTGTGGTACTTTCAGGACTTCACATGATGGAAGGCCAGAGCAAGGAGATGCGGCAGAGACGACTTATGGAGGTAAGATACTTGAAAACCACCTTAACTTCCACTCCAACAAACGCTTCATGGCAAACTTTTGATTTCCCAGACTTGAACTTGTAATTAGGCTGTGTCTTCAGATCTCCCACAAATCTTTTCAGTATTGCATGCTTAAAGAAGAATGTGAATTGTAGGAATGGCAAAAGTCTAATCCTATAACAATAATGTTTCTTGGATTCAGCGGGCTGTCTAGGGGGGGAAAAAAGGTATGGTCTGGTTGTCTGGCTGGAATACAGTCATGTAGTTATGGGAGCTTATCTAGTGGCTAAATTACACTTTTTCTATTCTGGACACTAAGATGATCAGAGTTATAATCAAGACTTCCATTCTTTAAGCAGCATCTGTGTTAGATAATCCAAAAGCTGCAGCAAGTTTTCTTTTTATTTACAGATCATTGCCTCCCAGTCTTACAGCTGAGTGCCCTTTCTGATGCAGTGCACTAACCTTTCTTTTTCCTTTTTCTCTGTTCTAGGATTAGCTGTTCTACAGCTGTTTCACATTGGCGAGGTTTCTGAATTAGTCCATTAGAAAAGTGCTGAGTGGGGTGCAGGTTAGGGTTAGATACAGTTTTCCTGCTCTGGGATTCTGAAAATGAGAAGTTGTTTTTATTTCTTCCCCTTAGCAGTACATTCTGGCACTTGTGAGATATCTCATTTGGAATTGTGTTTAAATCCATACATGAGAAGATTAAATAATGTGTATCTCTTGAGTTAAAACCCCTTTGTTCCTTCTGTTTCTTAATGAATATATGTTCTAGGGTGTGTTTTTCCTTCTTTTCCTGTACCCCTGTAGGCTGTGGCCTCCATCTCTGATATCCCTACAAACATTCCCATACACCTGGAATTGGCCAGTATGACTGATCAAGATTTTATGAGCAACATTATGCATCAGGTAAGGAAAACGAAAGGACGTGCTCTTTTTATCAGTTTCCTTTTGTTCAGGGTCACAATGCACAGCCTGGTAGATGAATATAGAAATGAAAGCTTAAAATTAGGGCTATCCATTTGGAGGTAAAATTGAGAACATGGGTTTAATGTCTGCTATTGCATTCTGAATGCTTCTGTTTTCTCTGCTGAGCTTACCAGAGTCTCCTCTGTGCAGCAAAGAACAACTGTAATGACTTGTGGCTTAGCAGAGGACAGATTTGTCTTCTTTAGCTCAGAGAGAGTACTCAATTTAGATAGCTCTCTCTGGGAAGTTTCATTCAGCAGGTATCTTACAATGCTCTCAGTTGATCATCAGACCATTTTCAGCAAGGAGTAAGGATGTTTTGCAGATCTGAGTTTATTCAGCAGCTGTATTCAGTAGAAATACTGTGCAACACAGCTGGGCTCTGTTCTCTGATGCAAAGATTTTTTGCAGTCATAGGGGGAAAGTGACCAGGAGAATACTCACAACTCCACAGATACAAGTAACTTTGGCTGGTTTAGATTTAGCAGGCTTGCAGATTTCTAAAAAAAACAGGCTTTGAATTTGAGCTGAGTTTATAATTTTAAAAAAACTTGATTTCTTTGCAGAATTTCTTTCCTGCAGATCCTGATGGTTCCTTGTTTAACTTGACACAGCTCTAATCTCAGTGTTACGAATGTTTCACGTGGATGTGAAATTTTGTTACTTTTTAATGTCAAAGTTTATGTCTAGAAAATTGCATATATTGAGTATGCACCCTTGGCATGAAATGTTTTCTTGGCTAAGCAATTCTTGTTGAATTGGGGAAGCTTGTGCAGTGACTTCTGTCTGCATCTCTCCAGGAAAACTGGGTGCTGTCTTCTGTTGAGCATGCTGGCCATTAAGCCAGTAACACAGTATTGTAAAAACAATACCCTGAATGAGGAAGACCAAAGTCTGATTCTGTCTCTGAAGGAAAAACTGTTGTTCCCATGTTTCTGTTAGCAGGTCTTTCCCCTGGTGAACTCCATTGGGCTGAATGAACAGGAGCTGCTGTTCCTCACGCAGTCTGCCTCTGGTCCCCATGCCTCCCTTGCTTCCTGGAGTGGAGTTCCTGACGTGGGTGTAGTCAGCGACATCCTCTTCTGGATCCTGAAGGAGCACGGGAAGACTGCAGAGCGGGCCTCTGATCTCACGCGGATCCACTTCCACACGCTGGCCTATCATATCCTTGTCACAGTGGATGGGTACTGGGGCAACCAGGTTGCTGCTGTGGCCGCTGGAGCTAGAGCAGCAGGGACTCAGGCCTGTGCGACCGAAACCATCGATACTGGCAAAGTCTTTCTTAAAGCTCCTTTGGAGTTTGTGACCTCCCAGATAGAGGCACCTTCCAAAATCTCTTTAAATCCAGATGAGCCGGTGGTGCATTGGCACAAAGAAGGCATCTCATTCCATTTCACTCCTGTTTTGGTGTGTAAAGATCCTGTCCGGACCGTGGGACTTGGGGATGCTATTTCAGCTGAAGGACTGCTATACTCAGAGGTATATCCTCAATAGAAGACTAAGACCCTCATTTTGCTCCAGTACTGTACGGTGTCTGAGGAACCATGGTGTTCTCATTATGATTTCAGCCAGTGATGGTATAGGAACAGAATCAGGGTGTGGTGTGTTTTCTGGATATAACTGAAAAAGAACCAAAGAATAATTCCAGGTATAAACTGTCAGATACATTCCGGTCACTTGGCAGTGACTCGAACGCTTCACATTTTGTTGCAGACCTTTTAGTATTTAATGTGAAAATTGGTTTTGCTTTGTCTTAAGCATGCGGGGAGGGAAATGAATATCAGAATCCCTGTTTGGCGTAGGTTTGCTGTTTGTAACTCTGAATGGGTCTTGTCTGTTAGTGCTGGAAAGTACAGCAGCCAGGAGAATTTCCTGCGTGTGGATCCCAGGGAGCACACAGCAGTGCTCGGCCCTGTCTTGCCTCTGATAAGTTAAAAGGCTCTTGCATTATCTCCTCACAGCACGGTACTATGTGGCAAGAGCAAACCTTCCGGTTGCTTGGTGTGATGATGAAATCTTTTACTGAAGAAATTACCTCTCAGCTTCCGTGCCCCCAGCACTGGAGGGAGCCAGAGTCCCAAAATGTGATGCACCCTGTACCTACTCCTTAAATGTACAGAGAAAACCTGACTCAAGGCTGCATAGATTATTTTGGGTATCTGTTGTCTCTGTGGCTAGAGGTATTCAACTGAGCCCTAGTAGCCCATGCTTAGTTTTTAGGCAATTAGAAGTGAAGATAATCAGGGTTTATATTTGGGCAGACAGCTTTATCTTCTTGCCAGGTAAACCACAAAACATTACCTGTGTTTGTTGTACACTAAATGCCAAAAGTTCCAGCCAAGGGGGCTCATGGCTGGTGTTCTTTGTTAACGGTGGGTGCTTCTAGCTGGTATTTTACAGAAAAGCTGAGAATGGTAGTGCAATTTTCTTCAGTTTCCCTGCCTTCCGGTAGGGAAGGTCCTTCCAGATGTTCAGAAGCTGCAAAAGCATTTTCCTGGTAAGACTGAAGTGAGGAGGGTTTTTTTTTTTTTAGAGTTTGATTTTTGGTTTGTGTGTTTTTTGGGTTTTTTTCTTTGACTAGGTCACTGATAGTTTCTTTGCTCTGGACAGCCTTTGAAATTAAAAAAAGTAGAACAGTGTGTCCTTGTTAAATACTTTGTTTATATTTTTTACCTCTTCATAGTAGCACACTATGGATTGTGTAGCACCAGCATTTTTTTTCTCTTTCCAGCATGGTTTTGTCTCTGTCTACTTCCAGGAACTTCAAGTGTATTTGCATAGCTATCATACACGGTTTTTCAGTATAACTGGATTAAATGCAATCAGCATGTCTATGCAAGCCTGTGCTGTACCAGAACTTGTAGGAGGTCACTTTAGGTCAGTCTTTGCATCTGAATGGAGAGGAGGAGAGTCCGTATCACTTAGGCTGGAGTGATCCGTTTCAGTAATGCTGTCATAATGCTGTCAGTGATATTCTCCTGTTGGAAAATGCCATCATGAATGCTCTGTAAGGATAAAAATTGACAGCTGTTGTAACTTGTACTGACTTAGCACACAATGCTGTCTGTCAATGTACATTTAACTTCTGCTTCCCCTCTGAGCAAAGTCTTCTGTGTTGTACCGGAGGAGAAATACAGTCAGTGCTATGTTTTCCTGCAGCTTATCCCATCCTCATCTTCTGTTGAGTCTCAGCATTTATCTGGGTGTGGGATCTACTTAAGACTGGAAGTATTTCTATCCAGATTTTCTTTATTATTATCATTGATAAATTGTAGTGTGGGACTTGGAGTTCTGGTTTAGTCTTCCTACAGGAAAAAATAAATAAAGAAATTATTCTTTCATCTATTTAAAAGGTCTGAAGCCATTGGCAGGGTTATTTTGCAACCTTTGATCATAGCCTTTTGGCACACCGCCCTTAGGACCACCAAAGGCCATGCATCCTGCCAGCTGGAGAACTAATCCTTTGCTTACACTAGGTCCCACTTTCCTGACATTGGGCCAAGCTGTGTGGATTCTTGTGTTGGAAACAAAACAAAAATAAATACACGCAAGCTGTCACCAGCAACAGTCCTGCTGCTGTATTTCACTTCTCTCTTCCAAAAGCATTTGCAGGGACACAAGGCTGATGGGACTGGCATTGCCTTATGGCCATTTAAAAATCAGGTAACTGTACTAACAGAACTTGTCCAAGGGTAAGTTACTCTAGGATTTAACAGGAGTGCTACAGGCACTTTTTTTTTTTAACTACTTTGAATAATGAACTACTGTAAACAAGTATGAAAAAGGGGTTTATTGCTTAGACTTCATCTGGGCCTAAAAGCTAAACTCTGATTGTTATTATTAACTCCTCCTTCCTACTGCTCCTGTTTTTTCTCACCAGGTAGTATTTCTTCTTTGGCCTGTTGTCAGTGCGCTGTGAAGGCCTGGCACTGCGAGTCACTTCTCAAACAACAGCAGCTCGTGATGGCTAGACTGCTGCTCTATCTATATATCCGCTTTGATCAGGCATACAGAGCTCGCCTGGTCACCAAATTCACTTACCAAGGATAATTCCTAACAAGTGTGACCTGCTAATCAGACATGCCGTTGGTGTCCCTGATTAAGTTTTGAAACCATCTATATGATAATAAAACTGAATTGAATGGCGGGACCCAGCAGCCTGTCTTCACTTCATGTTTCACATGCTGTGAACACGATGCATTTAACTTCCCTCTGCCTTCCAAATTTAATTACAATAAGGGTTGCAGAGTCTCTTGAAATCCTTTTCCTGCACACGTAGGCTGTCTCGCACCTCTGCACAGCTACAGCAGTGACAACAGAGCAAAGCTGCCTTGTCTTTAACAGACCTTGCTGAACAACAGAAATGGAAATTGCTAGTGGGGTTTTTTTGGTCTGTATGGAGGGGAAAAAAAAAAACTAGTGAAATTTCTAGTGATTGTGGGCTTTGGTTGGTTTGGGTTTTTTGTAAAATACAGAAGTCCTTCGTGGGTGAGAGATTTTTAAACAAATTTATCTGATGGATTCTAAAAATCCAGATCTCTGTTCACCATGAAGAAACAAAAAAGTGGCAAAAGTACCAGAGCTTCAAAACCAGGCTTGAAATAATCTCTGCTTTCCCCGATCCTCTCTGTCTCTACAAATTCTGTTTGTTCTCGTGTTACTCATACCTAGAAATCCACAGTGGTGGATGACTCAAACCTCAGCTAGCCTCGTACTCCCAAACAGAAAGGTTTGCACTGCAAATGTTTATTCACACATAGTTTGCTGAAGATGCAATAGATGAGCTCATCATTGTGACAGTAAGCTAGCGGCTCTCTAGATGATAAAACTTGCACACATCATTAACGTTTTCACTTCTGTGTGCCTGTAGCCAGTGTGGCCATGTTATTTTGGTTCTTTTCTTACCCTTGATCAAAAATGAGCAGTGCTTCGTACCTTTCCTGTGTATGTTGCTTGCTTAAGGCCACATGGTGAGTTGTTTAAGATGCGTGAATCACGGGAGGCTGGCACTTTGAAAGGATATGTTCCTTCTCTGCTGTGCCCGCAGTGATGTGTGATAGCTGTCTGGCCATGGAAGAGTCTATGCCAAATCCAACTCTTCCCGGTTTAAAGGCTCTTTATTGTTTTTTCTCTCCAGGGTCATTTCACAGCATTGCTAAGAAATTACTTGATTTTCTTTACTTCTGTGTTTCTTGGTTATCTCCTGTTGTGGTATGTGAGATCCGTTTAAGTTTGCTTTTTTTTCTCATTAGTTCCTTTTTACAGAAATGGTGCTGAAATTTTCCTTCTTAGCCTCATCAGCTGCTTTGATCCTTGTTAGTTGCTGCTTTAGAGCCCAACTCCACTTCTTGGCTACTGGAATCCAAAGCTTAGATAGCAGCAGAGCGCTAGATCCATTTCCAAAACCTAACAGCAAACTGTCAGCAGCGCATATGTATTGGCCATCAGTTATCTTCTGCCCAAGTTTATTTTAAGACTAGTTAGCCTGAGGTAGGGGTTGCTTTTTGTAGCTGCCTCTGTAGTACACCTCTCAAAGACAATAACAGAAATAAAAAGTAGATTTTTAAACTGTCAAATCCACTGATGCTACTTGTGGTTGGGTTTTTTTTTTCTTATACTGTAATCATATACTGAATTATCAGGAATTATGTGCTACAGGGTGACCCTTCCAGTCATGTCTTGAGAAAAAAATTAAAATGGATACTGGGACAGTTTTTGCAAGAACGGGACAAGGGAACATAACTCTTTCCAGTTACCCTAAAAGTTGTTTACGCTTCTGTGCTGTTGGGCTCTTTGTTGGAGCTTGCAGCTTAGGTGAAAGCTGATGCTGTTGTCAACGAACGAGCAGCTAAACTGTCTCTGCGTCGATATTTGGCGCTGGCTGCTGATGCATGTACTTGGAGCAATCTGTTCTGAAACAGTGCTGTCAAGCACTTCTGGCACGCAGTGTGTGGCGTTGCTATTTCTGGTGGAAGGAAACTCATCAAGTTTTTGAGTACGTTTGGAAGAACAGTATAAAACTGGAGGAAAATACTGAATTTACATTTGTATAGCTTTAGTTGGATTGTTCTTATGTCCTCCGTTAAATCAGTATTTGAATGTGAATGTTTGTTTCAAGCCGTATTAATTGTCCCCTTCTCTAGTGCAATTAATGTTTTGGTAAAAGCATACAGTTAAGTTTTAAACCTGTGGTCACACCGAAGTGGTAGCTTAGTGTTTTTTAAAAAATTACATCTATAGACTCATTGGTTAACACCAGCTAGAACAGATGCCACAACAAAGACTGTCTCACATTCTTCATTCAAGCACTAATGAGGTTACAAGAGAGAGAAATGGGACTATTAAAGGTTGTCTTTGCCCTTTGTTTTTAAAGTTTGAGTGATAAGGGGCAGAGGAAAGCTATTTGCAACGAGCTGTTTTGCGTAGTGTCTCCCTTGTCTGGCTGTCAGCCCTCACTCCTCTCTGCTTTCTGCTCCAGCAACACTGACTCTGATTAACCTCTTCAGTAAAACTTTATCTTAGAGCCAGAACAATTGTTCTCGTGTCTGTTCAGAGATGTCAGATGAAGTTCTCCTCCGTAACAGATTGAGCAGTTTCTTGTGTAATACCTCAGGTGGATGCTAAATGCCGACCAGGCTGAATTCTCAGGGAGTTATTGATCCAGACTCTAGTGGGAGGATGTTCTCTCAGCAAAGGAAGCAAACACAGGTTGGAAATAGCACGCGCAGCCATTACCTTCTGTGCCAGCAGCTCGCAAAGGCGTCTGTTCCAAACAGCTCGCTGTCGCTTTGAAAACGGAGCCTGGTATCAGCCTTTGTTGAGAAGAGCTCATAGCAGCTGAAGAATACAAATGCTGGCAGCTAAGGGGGGATGATCTCATTAAAATGCAAGTGGGGGAAACAAAAGAAAAAAATACCCTGAAAACCTCCCCTATGAATTTCTCAGGAAAGCTGCTCCTTACTGCAGCCTGGGTAAAACTGGGTTCAAATCTCACCTGTATCTTTCATTAAAAAACCCACTGATTTTTGTGCAGTTTGGTTTGAGAGAGTGGTGAAGCTTTCCTTGTAGCAGAACTGTGTTTTCTATTACATAAAACAGTCTTGGCAGATGAACTACTTGTTAATATGTGCTTTTTTGTAGTGCATTTCTGTGTGGAGCTTGGTTTGGTAAAGTTTGGTTTTCTTCATTCAGCACTGAGGCTTGTCTGTCCCTGTAGAAGAGGCTTTGCCAACTGAAACCCACTTCCCACTGGGGAAGTCTGAATTCTGAACATCTTAGGCAAGAACAGGATGTTGAGTAGGACCCAAGGTCCACCTTGCTCAGTATTGCCTGGGCATACAAGATGGCATACAGAAGCACGGCAAGTAGACACTAACGTTGCCCATAGCATAAATCGGCATCCAGTTGTCTCAGGGACCTCAAAACCGGAGTTGTCTGGGTTGAATACACGTTGCTGGATGGACAGATCATTAGTCATGGCTGAAACAAGGTCTTGCTGCTCAGGTGTTGCTATTTGAGTATCTTCTACTTTCTCTCCTGTGAGGAAGTCAAGCTGCAGTCTACCTTGTAAGCTGCGTGATTTAACCTGGTTAATGATACACATTTTTCTAAAAAAGGGGAAAAAAAAAAAGTCGTAAAGCAGATGGTTTCTACTTCCCTAGAAATTAAGCTCATTATTCTTCTCCATCTTAAAATTTCAGTTATGGGGGGAAAAGGGAAGATCAGAATTATGGCTGATGCCAGAAACATGTTTTGGAACATAAGGTGTGATTTCCAAAATCCCTAAATGACTTAGTATGGTCCTGCTGAAAAATCCCATGCTTAATTTCAATTGAAAGACCAGTCCGGCCTCATTCTCATCATTAGATAGCATAAAAAAGTATCTCCATAAAGATACTATGAATTTACTGTATGCAAATGCCATCATCGCAGTGCCCAGGGGGAAGAGAAGGGGACAAGACAAGGAACTGCAGATCTATTTATTATCCAACTGTAATAGCATATTTAAAAATGCTTCCTTAGCCACAAAGCTCCTTTTTGCTCTTTTCAAATCCAGAAAGTAACAAGGTGCTACTGCTTCTTTTTACAGAAGGAGGATCGGTTAATCGTCTGCATAAGCTTTTCACCAAAATATGTATTTATTTTAAATACCTTTACAGTACTTCCAAATGTAGTATACCCTATGTACTAACATGTAACATTTACCCTATAAAAGCATCCTAACAGCCAAGAAAGTAGTAGATTGCACCGGTGGGACTAGGCGAGGAGAGAGAGATCTTGGATTGTTCCTTGTCTCTGGTGAGCTGTAAGTTGAGGAGAGTGGTGAGAGGAAGGTTGTTCCCATCTACTGAAGATAGCAAAGGAGCTTCATAATGCTACAGCCTAAGTTCACTTTTCTTGTTTACAACAAGCAGAAGGCAGGGCAAAGCAGCTAGTCAAATCAAAACAAACGGTCATGAGCATCCTTCCTGCATCAGCAATGCTGGTGCTCACCTACCTGTAACCACGCTATTCCCATCACTGTTCCTTGTATTGGAACTTTCATGGCTTGAAAGCCTTTGTGATAAGACGAAAAGATTACAGCAGTCAATTGCTATTGGAAAAAAACTGTCTTGAACTTAAGTTTTGGAGGTGAGGTAAAGAGTTCCCACACCCTGCCTACCCTTGCTCTGCAATCTTAACCTCTTCTTCACAGGCACTCTGTTATGCTGCAGTAACTTTGTGTAAAAAGTTTAATGTGAATAAAATCGCTGCACTGTACCTGATTTACACTGCTTCTTGCCTGTTTGTTTAAATTTGCCAGTGCTCCACAAAAGATCCTCTGTTTTCTTCAACTCCTGGCACAAGGGAGACCTTCCAGCAGTGCTGCCCTGAAGCCGTACCGATACAAACCTCATCAGTAGTGGACAGCTGGGAAAAAAGCCATGTTTCAGAGAAGCAGGCAGTTTTGGCAATCAAAAGAGAGGAGAAAGTGAATGGTTCCTACTCTTTTAGTGTTCTTCAGGGAGTAGGATAGCACTTTAGTTCCTGGTTGCGCTCTAAAGATGCATTACTGTCGTTCTGTATAATAGCAGCTAACCGCAAAGCACAACTGAAGGATGTTAATGTATCCAGAGCCTTGGTCATGCTGCTCTGATGTTGGTGCTACAAAGAAGTTTCCATTACTAACCTTGCTCTGTTGGACTTGTTACTTATCGAGCGATAAAATGCAACAGCGCAGAACTAAAAGCAGGAAATACCTTATAAAAAGGTGGGTAGCCTAAAATACAAATACACTGAGCCTGAAGCTTCAGCTTTGTTGGGGAAGTGCTACACCTTCTGCTTGGCAAATTCAGATGGCCAGTCCCATGGCAGTGTTAGCCCTGTGTCCTGCTGACTACACAGAGGGGGGATGAGAAAAACTATACTTAACCCAGCTCCTGTTTTTTTACATAACGTATGCTGGTCCCACCTTTAGTTCCCAAAAGCAGTTGTTTCGAGGGCCTGTATCAAGCTCGGGATAAATCCCAGAGGCAACAAACTGACAGTAGCAGAGAAAAGGAAGACTAAGATTTTGCTGTTCATGGATAGAAACATTTTCAAAGCATCCCTGGTATCACACAGGCATTAAAATTCCTCGCTCTGCTCGCCGATGGACTGCTTTGCTGCCTTGCAGCTAGCAGAAATGATTTCTCCTAAAATGCAACCGTAAGGAGGGCACAACTAAATTAGAGCATGGCTGCTGTCATACTAAAACAATTTAAATTTAGCATTGAAGCTGACTTTATCAACTTTTCCAAAAAGTTTTGCTCTTTTTTTTTTCCTGCAAACCAATCTTTCCCCCTATGCTGGGCAACACAAATTCTCAAGGAAGAACTGTAATCGCATGAGCACAGAGCTTCACTGAGGCTCATTTATCCTGTTTCTCAGCAAACATTTAGGAAGTTGGTGGACTTTTTTGCTTCTGCAGCTAGCCTGCTTCCAGAATAGCCAGCCTCTGAGCACTTGCCTCACTGTGGGCCAGCTCTGCAACTTTCTTAGCTACCACATAGAAGCTTATGCTTAAAAATAGGTTGGACTCAAGAAACACAAAGGCTGATCCCAGGATCAGAATGTGAACACTCCTAAAGAAGCTGGCTCAGTTGCCTGGCCAACATGCAGGCTGTTAGCCCAGCGCAGCAGGTCTGCTTTGGCCATCCGTCCTCCATCAGGCTGTGTGTTAATGGAGCAATCGCCTCAAGACAAACGAGCTCACCTTCGCTATGCAGCTCCCCCATGGTTCACAACTGCCACCGCTGAGGAAAGTGCGCACTATAAAGTGCCTCTCGTGCCCTGTGACCATGACAGTGCCCTGCTCAGGAGTAAGAACTCCCAGCTGTCGCGGCTTCCTTTTGTCAGCCTTGAGAAAGCATTTACAAAGCCTTGCCCTTGTGGAACGGGGAGTGACAAGCCCATCGCTCCAGGCTGTGCTAGTCCCAAGCCTGGCTTCCTGCTCTGCACTGGCCCTGGTGAGGTGTGCTACCTTCACCCCCTCTCCCAGCCTGTTACCGCTGACCTCACTACAGCCTGCATAGGGCTTCCTCAGCCACTTCCAAGTCCAGCCACTGGAAGGGTTTCACCCTCTTTGGTGTCTGGGATGCTAACTCACTACTGCTAGCTTTTCTAAACATATTGCATGCCTCAGCATCCCTCTGGAGGACTTACACCCAAACACTGAAGACTACCAACCCTGTGGAGAGATGGATCTCCATCCTCTAGTCTCTTGTGGTAAGCTGTGACCACACTAACAGTAACTATGCAGAAACCTCTTCTGACTGCTGCAACAATTCCTTGGGACAAGGTAAAGACCACCTGCTAAAATCATTAACAGAAAACAGCTGCATTTAGATTAACTTGACAGTGGGGTGAAGCCACTGTGGGTCAGGGGAGAGGGCAGGTCCCTTTCCCCACAAGTCAGCAGGCAGCGCTGGAGATGATCTGCACCTGCCTGTCCCAACCAGAGTCTGTCCTAGTCCGCTGCCTGCCGGCTCTTGCGCTTTTCTTTCCTCTGTTCCTCAGCCCCCATTGGTGCTGAGGTCTCCTCGGGGCTTGTTTCTGAGCCTGGTTCTGGTTCCAGAGGCAGCGAGGGAGGCTTTGCAAGCGGAGCCGATGCTCCAGCACCTAGGGAGAGAACACAGTTATAGTTACTGTATGTCTTTAGTCTACTCTTTTTGCCCTTCCAGGCAGCATGGGGATGCAGAACAATCCCAGCTATTAACTACTCTCAGACTTCTTCTGTCTAGCATTAGCTTATCAATAGCACTCAACTTTCAGGAGTTACCCAGCCAGAGACCTTGTGGTACCCAAAGTTCTGCCAAAGGGAAGCTAAGGTACAGAATCGCATTCAGCTGGGCTGCTGTGAGAAGTCAGTACAAACTTACAAACTAATTCATGCTTTGAAAGGGAAAATAATTCCACTGAAGCTGGTTTATACTCAAGCTGGAGCCAAACCCACAGTATCATTTTCAGTTCACAGTTTTAGTAAACTTAGGGAGAGTTTCCAGGCCATTAAAGTAGCTACTTACAGAGTAAAATCAAAACAGGATACTTCCATGCTGAAGTTGTTTCTACACTTAGATTCAGACTGACAACTGATGTTATGAACCAGCTCCCTTCTCTGATATGGATGGTCAAGTCCTTCAGGCCTTCAGTATGTTTTATTTTTCAGCTTTCCTGACTAAGTCTTCCCTGCATGGAAAGTTTATTCCACGCATGAGAAATGGAACAGGTCCTTAGGGGTGCCAAAGAAAGAGGCCTGGATTACACCACCTCTCGCCTGGTTCAGTCCACAGGAAACAAGACTAGGAGTCACAGAAAATCACCACAACAAGCAGTATCTCTAGCACATTCATCCTCTGAAGCCAAGGGGTGAGAGGAGGTCAGGCTATGAAGGGTGGCTCAGGAGGTGCTCCTCCCCAGCCCCCCCAAGAGGCAGCACATACAGATACTGGCCTAAGCCTTCTAAGGCTGATGCTATCTCCTGAGCAACCTTCAGTCCAGTGGCCTGCACTAAAAGGTAATTCAGCAACATCTGCAAGGGAGGGACCTGGCTGGACAGCTTCAAAGCAGTCCAGCTCCAGTTATTTTTGTAACAGAAATGATAAAGTGCTTCAGAAAATTGTCCACCTTTTCCCTTCTCTCCAGCAGCCTGTCTCCCTCTGTATGTGCATGTCAGCTCCTGGGCTCTTCCCAACGGAAGACAAGAGGGCTGATTTCTGAAACCACCTCCTTCCCAGAGCAAGATCTCAGTCCCAGGCTAATAGAGTCCTGCCCATCATGGCTCAGACAGGAAAGGAAACTTTACTGGCTTCCCACACCCCTGCAAAAGAGAGCATCTTCCTTCCACACATCCTTAACTTAGAAAACCGGGAAAGCTATTACCAGATATTGACATCACTACTGTGTAAGTAAGTCCATACCTTCCACAACACATGCTGTAACTCTGTATTCAAAGAGAGATTTCTTCCCTTCTCCCCTCCCACAGTCCTACTTTAAAGGGAAGGAAAAGAGAAGTACCTGGGGGAAGCTGCATGGTTTTCCCGTACCCCGCAGCTGAGGACATGGCTTGACCCAGGGCCTGGTTAGAGCCCAAAGGCTGCTGAGTGCTGGAGGATTTCCCTGACGGAGCAGCTCGCTGCTTGGATTTAGACTCTTTAGAAGGCTTAGTCCAGACCAGGCTCTCCCCCACCTGCAGGGCACCTCCCATCTTCTGGGCAACCTCCACCATCTTCTCAAGCAACAAAAAGAGAAGATCCTTGTCAACAGGAACACTTCAGACAACAATAAAGTCAACAACAACACAAAAAAATAAAAGTGAGAGCTGTGCAGAGCTGGCTACTGCCTTGGTGCTTGAGGGAAACATCTCCGCTAATTCATTCCCTTAATTAAGAGGGAATCTTGTCTGGCTGTGTATCGATTGAAGAACTGGGCTTCAAAGAGCAGAAATGAAGCAAGCAGCTCTCAGCAGGCAACTGCTCTACTCAGAAAATCTCATAAGCAGAATTTCTTCCTAATAATTGGACTCCAAAGTCAAATTTCCTCCTCGTTTGTTGCCAGTCTTAGTGTGGCTACTTCGTTCCCACTGACAACTGTTAGGCACATACCTCAGCGTCAAAGTCAAGAGTACCGCTCTCCTTCACTGCATTGACCTTCTTCTCCATCTCCTGGTACTGGCAGAGGGCTCCCTTCTTGTCACCCTGGTTATACAGCAGGACAGCATAGTTCAGGTTGATGAGGGGGTTGCACCTGCAGCAAACACACAGGATGCCTCGTATTCGCTGTGGTAACACTCATCCTGACTTGACTAACACTAAGATGTACCCAAGCAGCAAAGCTGGAGACACCTTAATGTCTGGCACAGACAAGCCATGGGGTACTCTCTCCCCGAATTAGGTGAGGGGCTGCACAGCCAGAGTCCTTTGGGAACATGATGGAGTCCCACGTGCTTGGTGAGAGAGCCGGTGCCGGGGCTCGGCAAAGTATCCCCGCATCGATGATAATATAAACAGCTCTTCCAATTGTCTCACCCCCTGCGAGGCTCCTCTCTGCGACAGCCAATTCTTTGCACTCAGGGACCATCTCGGGACTGTCTTTAGTAAGTGCCTGGTCTCCCAGCCCCTTGCTCCTGGGGCAGGAAGAGGAGTGAAGGGAGCTTTCACCATACTGTGAACGCTGATCTCTGCTCTGACTTATCTCAGGCCCAGTTTGCAGGAGAGCAGCTTGTCGTGGGGCAGGGAAGTGGAACAGACTCACGGTTACTGACTGTATTTTACAACCCAACACACTACAGAACATGCCGTTTACATTTTATTTTCCTCACCTCTTCTCTCTCCTTCACCCAGTAAAAGCATACATAATCGTATGTACTGTTGTAGAGAAACAGTAGGCAATACCTATTAATGATGGACTCGAAGAGAAGCCCCGCACCGCAGATAACACTGTTATGCTGCACAGTCCTGCCTTCCTGATGCAGAACAGCATATGAAGATTCCAAAAAGGCAGAATTGCTCCATATATTCTCATTTTCCACAGTATCCAGTTTCTTCACTCTAGGGTACATTAACCTTGAACATCAACTTTTCATCTGGCATAGCCAGGAGTGTGAGCAAACTAAACCAGAGAGAAAAGAATGAGCTGACTCCCTTGGCTCGGTAACTGACAAGTGAAGCTCTCGGAGACCTGATCCTTCCTTAATTGCCTGACAAGCCACACTCAACAAACTGCTCTGACCGTTCTTTAGCAGTCTGAATTTCACCCTTATTTTGGAGAAGCAAAATGCACGGGTATTACCTGACAAAGAAATGAAATGCAAGAGGGCCACTGGCCCCAGCATGGGAGCTCCCGCAGACGCTCAGCTCGTCCAGGCTGCAGGATGAGACCTGGAAGACCAGAGGCTGCATTTGGCCAGAGCAGGGGACGTGCTGGCGAGGGGTGCATGAAGAGCTCTGTCTGCCCACAGCTTCCTGCGCAGGAGCCGCATACGTGTACCACTGCACACAGATCAGTGAGAGATGCTTTGTGCAGTTTGCTCAATAAATGTGAGCAAGGGACTGGTGCCCTCTCCTGGAGCCTGGCAGGGATAACCCATGCAAGGACTCCAGCACCCACGCCTGGGGGGCCAAGACAGAGAGAGCATCCTTTGTGAAGAGTGCAGAAGGGAAGGCTACTGCTAACACTGTCCAATAAAGAGAAAGTGTCATCTGCAGGCCATGACTATCCATCCTTGTTAAGTTATATGATGGTGCTGCAAGAGAGAAGACTATTAGAAGAAATCTGATAGCATTTATAACCACTGGTTTTCCTTTAACTAAGAAACTGGAACACTGATCCTGCCACAAAAAAAAAAAAAAATCAAACCCCTCCTCGCTGTCTTTGCCAAAGCAAAGGAACAAATGCATGACAAAATAAATATCAAAACCCCATCTCTTCTAGACAAAAAAAACAGCCAAGAAAGAAAATACGAAAAACCAAACCCACAGAATAAAACACTGAAAACAGAGATCAGACAGATCTGGGAACAGCCAGGTTTAACATTAATTGAACCTTATCAAGCTAATTGGCCTTCAAGAGCTGAGAAGCAGTATGACAGTCAGAAAAACCAAGAGCTAAATAACCACAGAAAGAAAGGACAGCTATGAGCTAGAACCAGTACTAAGAAGAAACACCTTTTTTTAAAGATTTTTCCAAAATGCTTTCCATTCCAGACCCCAGCAGGGCACCTAGGCCAAATGTCACAGCACTGCTATAAAAGTATTTACAGCAATGGAAACAAACATGGTTATCTTCATCCCAGCCAATCAGTTCATAACATGCCAGCGAAGAAAGCCCATGGGGACATGGATTCAGCCACACAATAACTGTCTGAAATATACGGCGTGTCAGCTGAACAAGCCTAACAAAGTCTGGATGTTCCTCCCAGCAGTCCCTGGCAGTTGACATTCATTTTTGCTTTGATGAGGGTTTATTTTCCCAGTAAGACTACATAGCTGTAGCATCACAGCAGTGCCAAATACTGAGGCAAAGTTGTAGAGCGAAATTTCTATGTCTTCTCTTTGATCAAAGCATGCAAATTCATGACTAAGCAGTCCGCGCAATCTTTAAGGTCCTCTACCGCGTTGCTAGGCATGGAAGGCTGATTTGGAAAGCCAGGCAAAGGAGCCAGCTGGACTTAGTGATGTTGGTAGGAATGACCGACACACAACTGCAAAACGCTCTCACCACAGCAATACATTTAGAAATTTTTGACCATAGTTTGCCCAGATTCGGTTCCTCTGAGGAGGTTGCACACACCTACTGACATTTGAAACAGATGTAGAAGTAATATTTAAACCTGCTTTGTAATTGTGTTGATGCGTACGTATGAAAGACTTCAGCGCCAGACGTGTGCTGGCTGTACAGGGCTAACTGACTGAAGAGCTCTGGCTTGCGTGCAAGCCATGCAATTCCCAGTAAACATCTGAGAGCATTTAAGCACCTCTTCACAAAGAGAACTGCACTACAGTGTCAAACATGATTTTTTTGAAACCTCCTGCCCTTTCTTATGGGTTTAGGAACTTCCAGAATTCCCAAAATTAAGCCTGGCCAGTGCACCTAGGTTAGAAAGGACAGAGGAAAAGGGACCAGCATCTCCTCATGACACCTTGTGGTAGCCACTGCAGATGGAAAGAGTGTTTTTGCCACAGCTCTGTTGCCAGCATACAGACTCCTGGGCTCGGGTGCACTGTGCTGGCTGCTGTAAGTATGCAAATATTCACAGTAAATTGGACAGAAGAATCACCGTCTAATCACCTACTAGTTAAAATATGAAAAGTAAAAAAGAAAGGTAAAGAGAAGCAGAGCCAGGCAACCAAAACAATTCATAAATTTGAGACAAATTTGTTTTTCTGACTGAAACGATGAAATACTGCATGGTTCATTTTAACATTTCTGAAACCAAGTGCTCTGATTTTAAGAGCTAGATTTCAAACGCAGACATTTCCTCCATTGTTAACAAAATGGAGGAAAAAGGGCTACACTGCTGCCCTTTTATATGCTTTATACTAACTTCTTGCCCGCATTCTCCCAGCTAAAATCTTCCCTCTGCCCAATTCAGCACAGGCTTTATCCCAAGCTTCTCATCACCCTGCAGAGCACTCAAACTTTGGGTTACAAAATATTCTTTGATGACTGGTTTTCTTCTATTGAATCTGCTTCACTGTGTATAAATATTCACTGGAATCCAAAGTCATCACCACTGACTCACTAACTAAACAGCAAAATAAAAACCAGCTTTGGGTTGGTCTGAAACAAAATTTCCCTTTAATTTTTCAGATGTGATCTGAATTTATTTAAAAAAAAAAAAAGGTGGTTTTAAAACAGCGACTTGCACAGCTGCAGGAATAAAAATGTTTCCCTATTGCAAACCATTTTAGGGTCAAAGTAGACAGAGGGACAAAGCACGCAAAGGAAAGCAGGCAAGGGAGGCAAAGCAATGCAGTCAAGCAACTGACAGCTATGATGAAGACTTACTTGTCCAGTGCCACGGCTTGCTCATAGGAACGTTTTGCATTCTCAATGTCTTCAAGGTTTGTCAGAGCAACTGTACCAAAGCAAAATGTACACACACAAGTTGATGCTTCACAAGGACTTCATTTTTTAGGACAATTCTGAATGTCATTACATCATAAAATAAACAGGTGCTGGCAGGGTCGTCTGGACTGCTGCCAGGATTAACCCTACTAATGTCACTTCTGACAAACATTTGTCTCGTTTGATCACAAAAACGTCCAGTGCTGGAACTCCACACCCACTCCTTGGGCAACCCAAACCCAAACTCTTACACGTAGAAAAACTCTTCTAATGTTTAATCAGGATCTGACTGCAATTTAACGTTCCTATTCACCACAGAGAGCGAATAGACTATTCAGACTTTATATTTGTCAGTGACCAATTGCGGAACAGCCTTTACCCAATATTTGTTAACTTCAGCCCAAACTTTCTGTCTCTATAAAGTTGCATCCCCTAAGCTGGATATACACTGGAGCTGGCTAACAGAGTGCTGCATACCTGCAAGGAGCATATACAGCTCTCCCATCTTGGGCTGGAAGTTGATGGCAGCGCTAAGGAAGTGGAAAGCAGACGCATACTGCTGCATCGTGAGGTGGACCAACCCCAAATTGTACAAGATCTTCCAGTCAAAAGGAGCCAAGTAGTTTGCCCGCTTCAGGCAGCTGATAGCCTTCAAAAAAGGAATAAGCGTGCTGTAACACAGCCCACCCAGAACAGACCTGCTGTCTCTGCCACAAGAGGAATCTTGTTCTTGCATGAAGATAGCTACAGATGAAAAAAAAAGGAAACCAGATACTTACTGCTACATATTTCTTCTTCCCGAAGAAGCACATCCCAATGTTGTTCCACAGCGGGGGGCTTTCAGGCACAGTGCTAGCTACCACCCTGTATTTGGAGAGGGCAACATCAAAATCTCCGTGGGCCTGCATCATGCTGCCAGCCGCCAAGGTAGCCTTTGAGAGAAGACAAGTGACCAGCTGAGGAACTGCATTTCCCCAAATATAGCAAGAAGACAACAGGACAAAATTAATAAACTAAAGCCATTTCATGAGCAACCATTTAACTTTTTCAGGTGTTTCCTTCTAGGGGCTGCCAAGACCAACAGTGGGGAGCAGATGGGGACTCTAGAATGTCCCAACAGATAGCAGAAGACAGGGTAAAGAAAGGACCCGAGTCTGTTTACTCCTGCATGATCTTGATCGTAACTGTCTCGGAAATACTGCAAGGTGACAAGCATTTAGAGTATGTTTTGGGGTGACAGTAGTATCCCCTAGAATCAGAGTCTCTGAGAAGATCTATGCACTAATAGTTTCTTTTTACCAACAAGGACAGATAGAAATAGTTCTGGTGCACGTTGACCGGAGAGTAAAACATATGCAAGCAAGACATATGCAGCAAAGCTAGCCTAGTTCACACTGACTGGTTGATACTGAAAATTAATGGAAATATGCATAGGGAAAAAAAAGCAAGTGATTGCAACACGCTATATTTAAACCACACTAGTTAAGTCCATAATATTTCAGTGACAAGTAAAATTTGTAAGTGTAAAGGTGTTCTCACAGTAACATTCTGCTTGCATTCATATATCATTCGTCAACCCCACATTTCAATACTCTACATCATTAACATCGTAGAGAAGGAAAGAGGCCGAGAGAAATGAAGTAACATGGCTAAAAAGGGAAGCAGTTTCACTGTCAGGAATGAAACTCGGATGCCAAGCTCGGCCTTCAGACCAGAGACAAGGCAAAGTCACATTTGTATACAGCAACTGGAAGCACAGACAGAGTTACGAGCAAATGGGAGAATAATATAATGGAATATCACCTGTAGCTGTGCTCCATGCCTAGGAGTCACAGGGACCCAGGAACAGCTCTTGGGATTTTTGAAATAGAGTCTAGAACATTTTCCTTGCAAAGTAAATTCCTTTTGTTTTAATGCATTTGCGACTTCAGATTAAAAACCAAAAGCGATCAATTTAACATCCCATATTCTGCCTCCTCCCTTTTCCCTACCTCCGCACACTTCCAACTCCCCACCCAGGGAAAGATCCCAGAAAAGCTTTCTGGGCATGATCCTTTTCAGCCTCTCCAGGCTAAGACCCCGGCAAAGCTCTGATACTGGAATTAGCTTTAAGAGGTGTCTCATCATCATTCAGCTGGTTTGTTTCCACTCCTCGTGATACCTTGTAGTTGCCTGGGTCGTAAGTAAGCGCGTTTCCAAGGTGTTCAAAAGCCTTCTGGTAATCCCCAAGCTGGGAAAAGAAGTAAATAAGCATCAGAAATTCAGGAATAAGGGGGGTTAAGAAGAAGAGCGCATGCTTTTTGGACACTAAAATTTCTGGTTCAGTTAAAACAGATATTCAGAAAAGTGAATTTTACAGTGTTCCCATTACACACACATGTTCTTGTTTGATAATTTACAAAACAGATTTATTTACAAAACAGATTTATTTTGCTGGGCTGGATTTACTGTTCTGACCAAACCAAAGTTTTCCAAATAGTTTGTGCTCTGACTTTTCTACACAGAGGTGAGCTCTGGGTGATATTTCTCTGCTTCTTCCTCTCTTCCAGAAAAGAGGCTACAAATCGCTACTCTGCACATCCTCGGTTCTCTCACCACAACTTCCTCACTCCCCAGGGCACTCTTTTCATGGGAAAAAGTCTCCCCTTGTCTTCTAACGGACTGCAAGTGTTAGCGGGCATGGCTGTGTCCATATATAAGCACATGACAGCTTAGAATCCCTTAAATCCTACTGTTTTCAATTGAGTTATGTCAGAATTGTACCAGTCCAAAGAGGATAAAAGTCTGGATACTTGTGTCCTTTTTTGGTCACAAAAATTGATGAGAAGCCCGTCTGTCACTCCAGCATTTATACTGATGCACCAGAGTCCAGTGCCTTCTGTAATTAACAGCAAGTGGGAAAGCTGTAGAAGCATCTTTAAAACTCCTGAAGGTGAGTACACATCCAGAGGGACATGACAAACTGAACAAATGATTCACAGCACAGAGACTTGGGGGCCAAATTTACAGGGCAAATGTTATACTCACACTACTGCTATCTTACAGATCCCCCTTCCCATGTCATATTCCCTTCTAAATCTACACATACCTACTTAAGACATCCAAGGCTCCTATTGAATTTCCCTATCTCTAGAGCAAGACAATGTTTTTCAAGACCTACATTTTATTCTTGAGCATCTAAACAATTAGGAAAATGCTTAAGGATCTTTGCAAATCAGCACTTGGTGCAAGTTTTCTAGTCCCTCAGGCAATACTGCCTATTCTTCTTTGCTTGTTCACTCTTTGGGAAGCTTGCTTTTGGAATAATCAGATAGTCCTTCCCATACATTTTACAGACCCAAGTGATAAGCATGCCTTTGTAATTTAAATCGATTCCGATTTTCTTCTATGGTGCATTAACACTAACAATTTCATGCCTGCTTTTGTAGGCGAATAACTTGCTAGACTCCTGCTCCAGAAACAAGGTAATGACTAGTCGTCTTTTGTTATACTTGGAGGATTTATAACAGAATTAGGGCAGTTGCCAAACAGAATTCTTGCTCTGGCTCAGGTCCAGGAAACCAACTCGCTTTTAGTAGCAAAAGGAAAAAAGAAGATACAGAAAAGCAAGCTCTGTCATATTAAATGCAGTCGTTAGAGAAACGTGCAATTCATAGGAAGGGAGATAGAAATTAACTCTGTAAAAAAATCCTTGGTCATTTTGAAAATAATTAAGTTCATGTAATAGCTAACAGTCTTCAGTACCTGCAAGTAAAGTAACCCCAGCGTTACAAGGAGGTCTGTGTTTTCTGGAGAAAATCTGTAATACAAAAGCCAGAGAGCTGCGTTGTTTATTAGCCCTTCTAGAACAAGGTAAAAATAGAACATGGAATTATGATGCTACATTATACTAGTATCACTCCAGGAAATTAACTGTTATTATTAAACGCAAATATTAGAACAATTGCCATCATGGCACTTCCTTGAATATTATAATAATACCAGAATATAAGAATATTACACCTAAGCTTTCAAAACGTCTTCTAGATATAAATGAGAAGTCAACATAGCTCTGTGAAATAGAACTGGATGCATAATAAGATAATGTGGTTTTGCTAAGCTTCAAAGAGAGTATGCATCAGTGACCTGGAAATACAAAATGGAATTTTCCATCATCTCCCATAAACCACCCTGTAAATCCATCCCAAGCCTCGTGGGCCATGTAGGACAGGCAATCCTCAGCATTTCTGATGGATCCTACGCATGCTCGTTGTCAGACTTTTAATTCACCCTACAAAAAGATTACAAACCTGGTTTCACAGACCAGCTGTGGGCTGCTCACCACGGTTTCGTGATACGCTGCAGCCCACAGACCAGAGTGCTCAGACAGGCACTACCTGTTAATGTATCCCTGGCCATACACACCACTCCATTCAGTGGAGAGAAGCTTGTAAAAATATGTTCCAAGGGCTTTCAAGTACTGTATGCAACTCCCAATCATTCACTGATAATATGAGGTTCACACAGCAAAGTTGTAACCCTTTTAAAAGCATCCCCAATCCCAGTAGCTTTTGAAGACATAAATAGGATGAAAACAACAAAAAAGAAGAAAAAGCAGAAAGAGACACTGTATTTGTGGCCTCACTCACCTTAATAGAAATAAGTTTTCAATCCCTTGCTATCAAGACTTAAGAAATCTAATATGCACACTCAGATTGGCACCTTTACACCTCAACCAGAACAAAACCGCCTGCGCCTGATGGTATATAAACACAGAGTAACAACAGACTATCCTGGAGCCAGTCACAGCAGGCAAAATGTAATAGGCAGATGAGAACAAAAAAAAGAGAAAAAAACAGGAGTGAGGGAGGGCAAGGGGGCACCAAGATACAAAATACAAACCTGGTAAGAAGCTTAGAAAGGATTATTTACATAATAAACATTCTAGATTAGTCCAAAAGTCTAGCCAACCCAATACACTGTCAGACCGCAGCCAACAGCAGATATGTAAGGAAACAGTATGTGAAAAGAGCTGGTACAAAATGCAGATCCTGCACTGGCTTCCGGCATGCTCCTGCTTTTCTCTAGTGTTAGCCTCCATTACAAAACTACATTTTAAAAGCATTGATAAATCAGATGCTCAGGAATGCCCTAAAACAAGATAGATCAGTACTGAGAAACAGTGACGGGGTGGGAGAAACTCACTGTGCGCCAACCCATCACTAGTCTGCCTACTCACACGCTTTCAGACATAAATCAATCCAAGCAAAAACAGCATGTGAAACCCAGCAACTGATTTTTGACAGATGATCAGGGTTAGAGAGACACCCAGGGTTAGATCTTTTTGGTAGATAAACCTTGGGATTTATGAAGTCACTTTTGGATAGCTATGGATAGGCATCTCTATCCATTTGTTTTCCACTTTTTTTTGGCAGACCTTCAACCAGCTACCTTCTTCCCTGACACATTGTCAGCAGGAGGAGGACTACAGATGAGAGCAGAGACAGCTGAAGAGCTTGAAAGTGCCAGCTTTGCGCAGGGACACTGTAATTACCATTAGCTTTTTAATCATGTCCTCAATTCAGATCTGGGACACCAATCAAATTTCTGCTGGCATAGGATGGGACATGGGCAGATAGTCCTTGCCCATGGCAGGGGGGTTGGAACTAGATGATCTTTAAGGTCCCTTTCCAACCCAAACCACTCTACGATTCTACAATAAAAAGGGATATATTCTTACTCTACGGCTTTCTTATAGACTTCAATGGCTTTATCCGTCTCCCCCTCCAATAGGTGAATTTTCCCCAGCATCATGTAAGTCTGATCATGTCTGTTGAGCTCCAGGGCATTGTTTAGCTGGTCTCGTGCCTAAACACACAACCACAGAGAATAAAAAAAAAAAGAAAAAAAAGTGATTACAGAGTCCTCAGTAAAGCAACAGCCCAAAAGCAATCCCCAGCAGCTAGCGAAAGGGAACAGCTAACACCCCCTGAGCTCAGAGAACCCTGCTAGTAAAACCCAGCCCAGCTAATTGCTGAAACGAGTTCTGCATCAGGAACCACATGCTTTTAGGGACAGAAAAAGGCAATGCAGCGTGCTTGAAGCCAAGAGAAGAGGCAATGACCTCCCAAGGAGGAAAGAAGCACGGGCCTGTTCCTGTATTTGAATTTGTTTGGTTTGAGGGGATCCCCAGATTTGTTAGGTCAACAGGTACACTACAGTTTATTCTTCACTAAAATGCTTATTCCAGCAACGAGCATGGATTGCCAAGTAAACAAGAGGAGTGAATCAGCTCTTGTCAGGCACACACCAATCCCCTCCAACAGGAGACACTTTGAAGCATGTCTTCCTCTTACTTCCTCAGGCCTAGCCAGCAGGACAGAAAAGTATGTTTGCTGTCTCTGAACGCATGATATACTAGAAAGACAAATGTTGACACAGTAACCGAATTCTGCAATACGGGATATCTGTTACCAGCAACTACGGAAGAGACAGTCATCCCCAAGAGCTTCGTTATATATTAGACATCCTCATGGAAGTATGGTTGCCCAGGGTGACCAGTACATCTCAGACATGGAAAAGCTGAGAAGACAGCAGGTTCCAGTTTGGAAGGCATTACTGCAGACAACAAATCCCAAGTCTGAACCTATACTGCAGAGCTTCTTGCTCTACAGCGATGCCTCGAAGAGGGAAGGCAGCAGGGGTTTGCTGCGAGGGCCACAGCACCTCCACCAGAAAGAGCAGCAGAGAGCAGCTGATCCAAAGTGGGAACAAAAGGTATCTAAATGCTTGTTTTTCCCTTACAAAGTAACCCCACAGGATCAGAGACAGCTCAGTGCTCACCACGAGCACCTAGAGGAGGCTTAAGTGAAGAGCTGAATACGGCGTGCTCAGACCTGGGAACAAAATTCCATTTCAATCTTCCAAGATGTTCTTTATTAGCTATAAAGCTAATAAAGTTAGTGCTGCCCCTGCTGCAGCTATGCTTTGTTGTGGCTTTTGCTCCAGGCTTGGTGCAAAAGGAGCTTCAGACACAGGAGGAAATCCTTTCCATAGAGAAAAAAAGGTGCCTGCTGCACCTCCAGCAAACCCACCCCGCAACTCTTCTCGTTGAATCCTGCCAGACCCAAGGGGCAGTAAATTTTCCTTCAGAAACTCTCTGTACGAGGTGCAGCAGTTTGAGCTGTATGCTGGGGAAATGGTTTGGGTCTTCACCATCACACTTGTCTTTCTTCAAGAAGATGGAACTGGCACGCTCTACGGATTGCTGCTCCTCACAAAACCAGCAGTGTTTATGGTTCTAGTTTTGAAAGGCTCAGAAACAGAAGCAGCTCTTGTTGGAGCACAACTGGTTTTCTGTCTAGTTTGAGGTGGCTCTGAAGTTTCTCAAACATTCCCTTTAAAACCAGAAATGCTCTCTGAAAAATCCTAGTTCAGAAAAAGCCTCCTGGCCAGCAACAAGGCTAACCTCAGTTTCACTCTCATCCAACTTCACTAACTTGCAGCCGACTCAAAGCAATTCAACATGCAAACGAAAACAGAGACAGCTCACAAACTTTTGCTCCCAGAAACAAATACTGAAGCAAAAAACCTTCCTTAATACCTATTCACTGCAAGTGACCCACTTCAAACTACCAGAAAGTGAAATTTCTGGGAACTCTGCTTCCCATTTGTCAGGTAGGTAAGACGAGCACTTGCATTACCTTGTTGAAATGTTTCAGGTACATGTAGCACACACCCAGGTTGTGGCTGATCTCCTGTAAAAAAACACAACAAAACTCCCAAAATCAAATCAGCATGAGGTTTGAGATATGTGCTACAGAATCTGTCAGTGATAACAGTCACCACTGAACTGGATGGGGAGACCCCTGTGCCTGCCCACACCCTTCTGGCTTTGTAGATGAAGTAAACCTATAAATTCAAGTTGCTTGAGGAACCTACAGTGTTTAAGTGTTGATTGTACACAAAAGACTACAGGCCACCGAGACAGGAACATGGAAATGACGATGATCTCTTTGGAGAAGAAGGAGCAAAGACTGGTTTCTTCACTGAGATGTGATTCAGTCCCCAGGGAGATCTCTGAAGCTAAGTAAGTTGGCTTCTGGGTGGCTCTCAATGTAGCTGTACAGTTGTTAGGATATGCAAAATGGTACACCCAGCTGAACAAAATTTGAAGATGTGCCTAATTTTCCAAAATAGAAGTTGAGCACCAGAAGGGCTGATATCCCTCTGGTATCTTAAACAATTTTGCAACAGAGTAGGAAGATCCCTTAGAGATCCTAACCACTCTGGTGACACTGTAGGGACAATCACGCCTCCAATTCATCACCAGTAGTTTAACAGACAAGCAACTTCCCACCTTCCCCACCCTGGCACGTCTTGGGGAGCTGAAAAGCAAGGTGCACTAGTTCCTTGTTTCTATTCTGGTGAGCATTTCACTGCTTCATCATTTTAAACAGCCTTGACCTTTAAGAGGAAACTCTCTTATTTCCCATTAACCCTCTTAGAATGATATTTTCCTCCACGCAGTCTCTCCAACTGCGGAGAACAATAATGAATCAGTAACTCCTGGTTACTGTGGCTTGCAGTGCAAGGGAAGAGCACAAGCTGGCTCTACTTCCAGTGCTGAGCCCAGTGTGGGAAACAGGTAACCACAATACCCACTGAAGTCGGCCTGCTGTGGTTGTAAATAGGGTTTATAGGCATGCCAAGCACATACTGCAGGTAGCTTCGTTAGCTAAGGGAATGCAGACTTGAAAGACGACCCGCGGTAAAAAAGGTTTCTGAGCTGTCTGGCACAGGATAAGCCGAATAATACCAAATGTATCCTTTTATCGAGTGAATTTTAGATGTACTGAGCAGCAGAAGTACGGCTAAAGTCAGCGAGTACCTGATGTCTTAGGGAATGAGACCACATGTAGCAAAGTCTATCCTAGAAACAACACTTTGCAGGCAAAACAGTCACTTGCAGAAGGCTGCCCACAGCTAACTGCACGCCGTGTCCTCTCTCCTCTCACCCACTGTCACACGTTTCCCTTTGCAATGCTGTTCCTTCACTTTTTGTCTTCTTATATAGAAGAGCTAATTTAATTGCCATCAGCCTACGTTTTGCCAAAATAGGTAATGCTCGGTAGGTAACAAGTAACCCTCTCAGCTAGTTTGAGGGTAATCTTTTCCAATGGTGTTTTGCATTACAAAATGACTACCAATTACTCAAGCAAGTTTTCATGGTAACTGAGGGTTTCCAAACAGGGAGCTACTTCCCGTATTTTTCTTAGTGTAATTTAGCTCTTTGTACTATATACGGCTATGTTAATACAAATATTTTGCAAAGCTCAAACATGTTGCTCAATTCTCTGTGCCCCGAGACAAGGTGTGAGATTTTGTGGGCAGAAATGATGCCTTGCTTCTGTGATCCAAACCAGACGCTGCAGAGGCTCATCCATGCTCGTGAGCCTGTGCTAAAAGGCAATGCCTCTCAGCCCTGCAGCTCCTCCTCTGCTCAGACTGCAGGCAGCATCAGCTCACCTCTGCTTGGAACAAGTCTGCAGCTGTCTTCATAAAACTGCAGAAACATCTGCATACTACAGTCATCTGCAACTCACTGAAACACTTACCCAGTCCTTTTCATCCAGTTTAGCTGCTTCGTTGTACACTTCAATGGCTGCCTTGTGTTTCCCCAAAAGAAACCTGTGAAAGCATTTCAATTTTTATTTTTTTCTCGCTCTGAAACCCTGCTGTGCAACCACTATCATCTTTGCCGGTGAGAAATTACACTATTTGCTAGTTCTCCAGAGACCTGCGTGAGAAGGCCTGAGAAGTTTACAATCTCAGCGATACTACAACCTGAGCATTGCTCCCATTCAGGGCCAAGGTCATCAATCCTGCGAGATGTTGAGGCACTCCCTGACATTACCGGAGATGCAAGGAATGAATTCACAGGCTCTGCAGTCTGCCTTTGTCTCAAAGGAAAAAGACAGGTGATCTAACCAGACACCCAGAAACAGAAAAGGGTCTGTAGGGCAAGTTTACACAGCTCACGTCAGCAGCCTTAGCTCTGGAGCTAGACATCAGTGTGTTACCTCTCTGGCTTAAAGCACAAAGAAAAAGAAAACACAATGGCAGCCAGGCAGATAAGAGAGATTCCGCTTTTACGGGTAGCCCGTGCTTCTGGAAGCCAAATCAAGTGTTGATAAGGATGTTTGGAATTAAGCAGCCTAGGATTTCGCTTGATGCCTGGGAGAAAAACAAAACGTGGAAGGTCCTGGGTGGCACATCAAAGAGAAACAATAAAACACCACTCACAGAGATCGTGCCACCTGCTTGAGGTTGTCGGCGCTTCGAGGGTTCAGAATGGAACATGTCTGAAAAAGTTCAAGAGATTCTTGAATTTTCCCCTCCAAGCGAAATATTAAAGCTGTAAGACAATATACACCAGGCAAATTAGTCCATTATCTGTAGGAAAAACGCGCCTCTCTGACAACAGGAAAAGAAGGGGGAGTACAGATGTATTATAACAATGCTTATTTGGTCTTTCCCCCTCCCGCAGCAACCTCAGGCAGAAGCCCATGTCTGAGTACAGAATGACAACGCATGCAAAGGCCTCATGTTAGCTTGGAAAAATATCTGTTCTTTAGAACAAAGGCAGCTTTAAACCCTGGCAAATTGCTCGTTAAGATACAGTTTGGATTTCCTCCCCCTTCAGCCAGTTTGGATTTCCTCCCCCTTCAGCTTCTACAGAATGTAGTACGTCCGTGGCGAACAAATTTCTGCTGTCTCTCACCACAGCACTTTGAATTGCAGTGCCAGGTTTTGGCCACATTTTTTAGGGGACAGAGGACAGGACAAGAAAAGGAAGATCATCCTTGAAGCAAACAGGAAGACAGCAATCACCTGAGGCACGTAGCTCTAACAGAAAACATGCATCTGTAATACAACCAAACACACAACCCAAGCACACACCAACACAGTGAAGGTCAATAGCCCGTAGTCCAAGGAGGAATGGGTGACAAACTCATCGATATAGAGAAAACAGAAAACCTATTGTGCCCACCCATGCAAAAATCCCAAACTTCTAAACTAGACCTAGCAAGTAGAAAAAAAGCCAACTTTTTTTTTTTATGTATGAATTTTATATGTTTCTATCGTCTGTTCACCTTCTTACCATTCACTGTATCTCAAATCAGAAGTAACTTGCTTTAGCAAAATTAAGACTTTTGGAGGCCTCTTGCAACTTACCTTGAACATAGACTGCATATTCGCACAGCCCATGAGACTCCTGGAGCTGCTCTTTGATGACAGCCTGAAATGACAAGGTGCAGACAGTACATACCAAACACCAACTCCCTCACCAAAAAGCCCGTTATCTGGTTCACTATTACCCCATTACTAAACTCCAGCATGGCAACTTTCAGAAGAGTATAAACCCTTCAAATATTTTAATAAAAGCATTCTCTATGGAATAAAATTGATTTCTGAATTACCAAACACCTTCTGCAACCTTGATTTGGAGAATTTTTTGTATGCGCCACATATAGCTTTGCCGGATCTATGCTTATTGCAGAATGCCCTAATATAACTTGAATAAACATCATGCAACATGTTGATGGACACAAGTTCCACCTTATGTGATCATACGGTGGTATCACACAGGACGTGACAATTACAACATTCGTTTAATCAGAATTTGTGCTTGGAAAAGTCAGTATCAATACTGAATTTGTGGCTAGTTACTGCAATATAGTCTATTAAAACGCTGTAAGAGTGGTAAACTGTCATAATTTTAACAAAGTTAAGGACAGAGATTCAGTTTCAGTTACAGAAACCACAACCCCACGTACAATAAAGGCACTGGACTGCGGCTGGGATAACTACAAGGGTGCACAAAAGAGTGCAAGCTCGTCACCGTGTGTGAAGAGCACTGCGCCAGGAATACTGTAGCCCTTTTAGTATCTCTCTGTTCATTCCTATTACCAAAGATAATTAGATATTATCTGGGGAAAATGCCACAAGGAATCTCTGAAAGCATCCTCTGCTGATAAGGGTATATACTCTAGGCCCTTTGTGAAGAAATAAATTGAATTGGAGCAACTGCAGCTGAGTCAATGAAAGCTAAATGAACAAATGACGAATACACGGGAAAAGGAAGGGGGGAAAAAACCTGATGAAAATGTAAATTCTTGCTGGCTGCATTCACGCAGCTGACTGTTTGGGGTGCAGGTGCAGTTTGGCTATATTCCAGAGTCACACATGACCCAAAATTATAGAACTGGTGGAAAAAGAGTGACCTTGGGGAGGATGAGCACTGTGGCTACGAATCAAGAGCGCCATTTCTGTTCTAAGACTCCTCGTGTGCTTAGAAGTGGAAGAGACAAGGGGAGAGAGAAAGATTTCTGGGCTAGCAATAACTTGGTGCTCATCTGGCGCGTCTGTCAAATGTACAATCAGTACCAGCACCCCCTGCCTCCGAGACAAATACAAATGAATGACCTGAAAACAAGGAGGAAAACTGCACCCCAAACAAAGCACACAGAAGGAAAGCAGGGTGAACGCAAGGAGGGTTATTATTGAGGAATCCTCACTCGTGAAAAGAAAACTAAAGAGAGGAAGGAAAAGGAAGAACAAGTCTAGGCTGCTCCTCCCCTCAGATGGGTATCTGCTAGTATATCTATATTCTACACTGTACAAAGAACATTATTGTAGGACATTCAACCTAGACGTAACCAAGCATCTCCTGAATATGGATACTCTATATTGCTCCATCTACATAAAATCAGTTTCTCGGAGCAAGAGAGGGCAATAGAGAGCTATCTTTTAGAAAGGTCTGATTAATTTTATAAGCCCTAAAAAATCCCATGGCAAAACGCCCTGAGCTGAGAAATATGATCTGTAATCCCAGCTTTTCCTCCCAAGTTTATTTAACTCGCAGACAGAATTTAGACATACTGGCAGGAGACCAACTAGCATGAGCGATTTTAATTAATTAAAAGCATCTGGCAATTTTAATAATTCCTTCCTTGTGCATAACAGAAGTGGAAGATTTCTGTTGTGAAAAAATGGTTCGGGGGCAAGGCTGGAATTGATGCTGCAAGCAGAAAACACAGTTTAGTAGCTTTGCATGCAAAGAGCGAGAGCTGAGTGATGATCAGTGCTTAGCAGAGCCTGTCCCACCACTCCCCCCATTCCTCTCTGCCTGTGCGATTGCAGGGGATGCTGCAGCCGCAGGCTCCGGGCAACATTTGCCTTGCACCTTGCTGGGTAGGGGGAGAGGCAAATCAAACAGTCAGTGTTATTAATCTCTCGTTGTAACGAGCAGCAAAATTTGTCAAAAGCTTGGCAACACCAAAACAGACAGAGCAGTGGGACTGTAGGGGTTAAAATCAATTTAACGCCTTCACTTTGGGGAGCTAATGTTGCCAAACAAACAGTTTTTTCTTGGTCTTTTACATCATTGAAAAATATGGGAGCTTTTAAAATTGTGTTAGAGAGGAGACATTTCAAAACGTTGAGTGGGAAAGAGAGACTAGCAAGATTCAGACCAAAATTAATAGCATCACAGGTCACTTGTTTCTTAGCTGAGTCTTAAAAGAAAATTAATGGACTTTAACGAATGCCCAAACTATACTGAAATCAAGGAGTTTACAGCAATTTAAGCCACTGGGGATACTGTCAATACCTCTTCCATTTTTGAAGGTATTATCCCCAAAGAGCATGTTTGGGACTGTCTATGCTTATCACGCATAAGGGCAAGCACCCCAGGGCATCCAGGTTAGATCCGTAGCCCCACGTAACACCAGTGGAAAGAGACAGAGATGACCAGAGGGCAGCTCAGCCCACCTGAGATCTGAATCACCTTTTGGACGTGCCTATAACTCCTCAGTGACTGAAGAAGCACCCTGCCACCCTGAGGTTCCTACCTTCTTTGGGAGAAATCCAGGCCCTTGAGCACACATCCAACACATCTGGGCAAAAGGATGGAAGATCATTTCACCTGCTATGGTTTGGTGCTAAACTCTTCCACCTTTACCGCAAAAACCCTGCTTTGTGAGTAAAAGGTTTTGCTGCCTTTTACTTTGACAGCTACTGCAAAACTGGCCTGGCAAGCAAAAGAACATTAGGTTTCTTCTCTCATTTTTTTCCCCCATGTTTTGCTTGCTTCCATGACTGACTTAGACATGAAGAAGTCAATGTTGCCATTGTATCATCCACTTGGTTATTTTCTTTGTTTTCCTGAGCTGTACATCTTTTATGCACGCTGTGATTCTACAACACATTACAGCAACAGTAAAAGTACACAACTGGAGACCAAAAAAATGCAGTCAGATCAGCAGAAAAGGGAAACAATTTTCTATTTAGATTTCTAGTCCAACTTTTGTTTATATCTATTTAAACCAAGATCTGAGAGGAAACCACTCTGCTGATGATACAACCCTTCGGCTCCATTAATTAGGAGCTAAATGAATTTCCTCTGGCCTGCCACTTTCGTAAGCACGCCCAGGAGATTTCCAACAGCAAGAGACAAGTCCTGACCAACCCTGCTGTTTCAGAAGGAAAACTGTCTTTTCAGACCTTCTTTGCACATGACAGAAACAGAAAGGCAACTCTTATTCCCCTCCTCCTGCCCACTGGCACATCATCTTCACTAGCTTGTGTTCATTTTATCAGGAAAACACACCATTTAATAGATTTGTTATTTCCTTAGTCCACTTACTGTTAAAATCCCAAATCAAATCACCACTTCCAAGCCACCTACCAAACCTGGGAGAAACGAAAGGGTGCAATATATCATGTATAAAATGAAAGAACTGCATGCAAGGGTAACCAAGATAATTTTTTTTTTAGACTTGGTAGTAATGTTTTACTCAACTGTTTTTCATAGCCTCTCTATAGTACCATAGAGAGACCTGCACCATGAAACTGCGTTATCAGTTTGGAAGACCCTACTCATCACTTGGAACAAGATTGGTTTGCAATTCTTTCCATTTTTCCACTCCCAAAGACACACTGAGCTCACAGATTGCTCCAGAGAACTGCACGCATGAATCCTGAAGGTAGCCAACAATTTGAGAACATTACAGTTATTTTACTTGTATTTTCTCCTGGTCCTCTTATTCCAAAAGAAGTCAGGAAAGAGGTGGTTTGAAAACTGGTATGAAAACTATCGTTTCATAACGTTAGTAAAATACTTCCTAATGCAAAGTCTCAAAAAGCAGCACTTACCTTACACTCGTCATAGTCTCTGCGAACATACAGCAGATAAATCAACCAGTTTTTGCTCTCTGGGATTGGTAACTCTGGTGCTACAGGTAAAATATTAACAGAATACAGGAAATCAGATTGATCAGCAGAGAAACTGGGCACAGCACAGAGATATTCGGAACCACCCGATCTGCAAGCACAACTAATTCAAGAACTGCAATTGCACCGGGCAGTACAATTAATCATTGGACCTGAAGCCTGGAATGTGGATATACAACCAGTGACCAGTTCCATTTTACTTCTCAAAATGATGGATAAAACACATTGTTCAAGACAGACACTACATAAGACCTCTTAGCAGAAACCCACCAGCTTGAAAGACTTGAGGCATCGGCTCCTTCTGGTGTAGTTACTGCAGCAAACAGCTCCAAGCCCCAACTATGCACATGCTTTAATTCAACATTAATGCCAGTTTGATGAAATTGGTTCTTCCAAATATGCAAGAAGGAGCTTGTGGGAAACGAGTTGGATTCACGTTTTGGAACTAGGGCAGAAGAATGAAAGGTCTTTAAAATAAATTTCTGGGTGAGAATGAGAAGGAAATGGGTGACACACACAAAAGGAGACTTTGGAGATGTTGCTGGTCTGAAGGTGTGAATAATTTAAAAGAGGTCAAACTTAGTTCTTTGAAACTGTGAAGAGACTATGAAACATCACAGGTCTGAGATACTGTGAAGCTACTGGCAGAAAAACGTATTTGATGCAGTAGAGGAGAAAGACTTGTGCTCCAGCATTTCAATCCTAAGCAGCTTGCAGCAGTAATTATGGCAAATCACGAATGGATGTTGCTTAGTGATATTCACGTTGGGTTTAAAAGTTTAACACACTGCTGTGCATTTCATTAAGGCTTGAAACGTATTGCTTGTTACTCGTTTCTACAGTTTAGATGCCGGCAGCTGAGAGGTAACCATAGCAACTGGCAAAATAGCTATCTGTTTGAAAGTCAATATTATGACAGAAGTGCAGAAGCAAAGCAAGGCGAGGGCCGTCGCAGTAGCCAGGGCAGTGGCGAGGGCGATACACCACCAGGCCACCTTCTCCCAACTCCATAGAGCCCGGCACAGACCCCCACCACCGACAGAGATGCAGGCTCAGCTTCCAGCAACCCAGAGCAGAAGGTATTATTTGAAGTGGTCCGCAGTCCCCTCTGCCAGCCAGCAGCACAGGCCACGATCAGATTTAAGAAAGAAGAAACCCTGCAGCTGGAAGGACTGAATCATGTCAGGAGACATTATCGGGGCAAAGCGTTATTATCTTTTAGAAACACTGAGCTTTAATCATGTGAGGACTGCACCTGCAGGTAGTAGCAAACACATCTCTCAAGCATACCAGGGTCTCCCCACAATTCACACCAAGTCTAGTATCACTGACAGCACTTAAAAACAACTAGAATTTCTTCTGCTGATGAAAACAAAAACTGTAAAGCCATTCCAGCTTTGGTTGATTTTCCTTTTTTTAAGTTCTAGAATAACCAGCCAAGTTTACACTAAGATGGAGCTGAGATTTAAATGTACACACTAGCAATTTAAAGTCAAATATCTTATAAAGAAGGTTCAACTACCCTAAAAACAAATAGAAAAATCACAATCCAAACAAAAAAGTAATCCAAACAAGCTAAGCTTAGAGAAATGCACAGATCAGAGATCCAAGTGCTCTCAAATTCTGCTTTGTTGTGTGATATCTGGATCTTTGTAAGGCATTTTAATATGCATGCTCTCAGATCTGATCACTTGATCTCTGATGACTTCACGTTTTCCATTTGTCCTTCTTAAAGTGAAACCATGAAGGGAAGAGTTAAGAGGCTGCCTAAATAGCTACAAATTTATTGAAAAAACACTATTTCATAAAGAGTCTGGAGGGCTGCTGTTCTGAGACCTATTGAAGGGTCACCTAATCCATTAACAGATTTGTAATGACTTCCCTGGGTAAGTTATTACAGGTGCCAGGGTTTGACAGAACTTTTCCGAGAAACACAGCACTAGGGGATGCTAGAAATGAACTGCCGAAAGCAGCTGGACTTGGCTGCTCTTCCTGCGTAGTGTCTCCTGGTGCCACTACCCCATACGAAACACTGAACCCAACTGGTGTCTTGGGCACTTCATGATTTCTTTCATAATCATGGATTTAAGAGTAGACATTGCAAACTCTATTTAACCATAAAGATTTTTACTGCAGTCAAAACTAAAGTATACTTTGCCACTTTGTGCCTACTATTACAGCTTAAAATTAAAAAAACCCCTGCATCTTTATATACAATGAAAACTATCTTAAATAGGGATTAATCAGAAGGCTCTCCAGACATACTCTATCTGGCCTCCAACCACCCGCAGTGCATGCCTTACTGGGAGGTTAAAAAGAAATAGAGAGTATCATTGAAGGTTAAAATATGCAGAAAAGCTACCCGGCTGGGGTACAATGCCAGCTGAGAGGGGAAAAAGACTAAATTATGTTAGACCCTACACGAATGTTTTGGGCTAAGCGTAGAGAACACCACATCAGCAAGTGGATGGAAAATCAGTTGTTTAATTCCTGAAGGAAAGAGCTTTTTCACATTTTTAAGACCAGAGGGATATTATACTCCACTCCCAGGTGACGGAAATGCCTGCTGAGACCAGGGCTGGGAAGGAAGAAATGCTGAACGTCAGAGCGAGCACTGAGCAGAGTATCAACCTGTAAAAGAAAAGGGTAAAACAGACACCAACTGCCTTCTGGGTCTGAGACTGCAAAAACCCAGAGGAGTTACCTAAAAGAGGTGGGATGGAGAGAAAACAAAGAAATCAAAACACACCATGAGACATAGAAGTGAGCAGCGTTCACATCTGCAGAGATAAAATAGTTTTGCTTCCCCTGGTGATACGCCGAGCTAAGGAAAACTATGTGGAATTGGGAAAACACATGGAGTTTTCACATTTTTAAAACTCATTTGGAAACAGCAACAAGCGTGGTTGAGGAGACATTACCCTGCTTTTTCCTTTTCTTTTTCCCTAAGACAGGCAAATTGAAAAAAGGCAAACAATTCCAATGTATGTCAAAAAAGATGCCTACATTAATTCATAGATGCAAGTGAATCTTATATCTGAATACAACGCAAACACAAAGATTCATAGAAGAAAGCTGATAGACTTCCTGAATCTATTCCAGAAAGAAAATGTGAACAGTTTGAACCTTTCTCTGAAGAAATCCAACATAAACACCATGAACCAAATCTGGTGTGTATCCCACAGAGGACTGAGAAGAGAGGAAGGGCATAGAAATTGTGAGAAAATTAATAAATTTGACATGGGAACATGTCTGATCCCCCAAAAAAGGGCTGGGGAAGTAAAGGACTATTACCAGACTCTATACTCTATTTAGAAAGAAGTCATACAGATTATTTATACGCCTCTCCAGAGCCACAACCATCTCAATCTGCATTTCTGTTTTCCCACAAAAGCAGTGAGATACCTACTTCTGGTGTATTTCTCTCTCTTAGGTTTGCTCCCCCAGCCTGTGGATAAGGGCTGTCCCCAGTGCAAAGGGTCACTGCATTTTTTTGAAGAAAAGGGAAATACAAATCCTTGGCTATTTGGGACTCTAACTCCAGGGAAAGGGAATAAAACTTTCTGTGCTTTCTGAAAGGACACAATTCAATCATTGCTGGTCCTAATATCCATGTATTTTTTCCAAGTTTAATACTTATCCACACAATGCCTAAAAAGAACCCCCACGCAGATGACGTGTGTGGCTCAGGTCTTGCTGCATCCACATGAAAAGCTACGTATGGCTGGATCCGGCCACGGGGGCTGCTCTGAGGGGCAGAAGAACAGAAAGAAGGACCAGCAGCACGCCTCAGTCTTCTCAAGTACAAGGATGATCAGGAACAGCGGAGGCTCCATATGGCATATAACGGTTTGCAATCTCACACTAATTAGATCTGGGAACACACACTGCTGCAACTGGTGGCTCAGAAGGTTTCCGCATGGGGAAAGGCCACTGAATTTGGCCTCGCCAGGGGGAGCTGAGGACATTAATGAATTCCCTCAGGCTGCCTACATTGCTATTTTCCACCTTCTTCAATATACGGACCTTCAGAAGTTCCTCATATGTAGCTAATACAGATCATATCAAAATGCACGCTTCTTTGTCACTTTTCGTAGAGCCCTCGCAAATAACCCAGGCACTGCAGGGATGCAGGGACTACAGGTTAGAAAATAGTAGTTTACACCATTCTAGCAGTGGAAAAAAAGTCCATTATTTTCTGTAAATCAATCTGCTCAAGGGCCAGTCCAAGAAAATGCAATTACCCAAAAACTTGGTATCTACAGTGAAATAGGTTTATAACTTGCATAATCATCTTTTGGCCTCTCTTTTCTGGGATTACAAAAGTCTAGTCTCATTAAGCAACTGCAACAGGGTGCCAGGCACCGAATATATGATTAAATACCTCAGTCAAGAGACATGCCAGTTTCTTTGAATTGTTTTGATTGAATTCAAAAGGGAATCCATCTGATCCCCCACTTTCTCGATGGCCAGTGATTGATTGCACAACCCACTTCCAGCAATGTGATTTTTCTTCCTGACAATGTTCCGTTAAGGAAGTCACTGGAGCAGAAACCCCAACAGAATCGGAGTAAGATCATCAGGTTTGTATCTGTGCTGCGCTATCATCACTCTTCGCTTTATTCATCCTCTTATAGATTTGCTCAAAGGACTGGGGAAAAAAAATATAATCAGTTATTCCCTTTTGTGTAAACCTCTCTAGGAAATTATTTTCTGCTTGCATCTTCATATTGGGTAATTATAGCTTAGATATGAACTATCAAACAGTGGGTTTTAGATTTAATAAAAGGGTTTTGAAATTGCCATACTGTAAACAGAGAGGAGGGGAAAAAAGTCCCAGAAGGCTCCTTTTGGATTTCATGGGGGAAACAATTGCTAAAGCACCAGCCATCCTCCTAAAGAAACTGCCAGGTGCAAAGAGACTACGTTTGTTGTGGGCACAGCCAGAGTAAAGGGCATGTCAACATAACTGCACAACTGTAGCCATCAGGCAGCTTTTCACCTTATTTTCTCCAGTGTGCAAACTGTCAGCTGCCTGGAGCACCCCAGCACCCTTCCTGTGAAAAGCACAGATCAGCTATGGCTCTCTGAGGTGGAGAAGGAGCTCAAGAACACATTTTGGTCTCATCAGACTAAAAAGACAGATCAGAGCCCAGCTCTTCTTCCACCCCAGCTTACTGGAAAAAGTCTGAGCCCCACCTCACTCCCCATCCCTCCAGTTTTGCAAACCAACCTGCAGAGCAGCAAGAAGAGCCTGGAGGAGAAGCAGAGAAGGAAAAGACTCAAGAAGACACAAAGAACAATAGACCAAAATCCGTAACAACCTAAACCACACATAGCATACAGCACAAGGAGAGGGTAGAAAAATCTTCAGAAAAGTAATTAAATGAAAGTATTTTGGTTTTTTCATTCTGCAGTAGCCTCATGAATCATAGTCCGGATCCATTGGGGTAGGTACCAGTTTGTGGGTAAGATTATCCAAAAGGCCTAATTTGGATCCTGACTCAACAGTCCCCTTCCAAATCCCAATTAAAAATTGCATGTTGTAAAATGGCATTCAAGCACACAGGTATTTTCAAAATTAATAGACACAGAGGCAATGACTCAGGTCTCTATGGTAACATTTTGGTATTACGAGAGCTGCACCGATTATTTGGTAAGGTGCATCTTGCTCTGAAGAAATCAAAGTGCGAAGCTTTGCTGTGGCAAAGCCACGAGGGAGCGAGGCTATCATCTCCCATCATCGGGCAAAGCTTGCTCTAACACACAGGAGCACGATTGATCTTTTCGATTTGAGATTCCTTTCCCATTCTAAAGTTATTCCGGTCATCGGCTTAACAGCAAACTCATAACAGCATAAAGACAATTAACCTGCTACTGGAGAAGACCATCCAAATCTGAGAGGCAACACGTGGAAGTCTTCCAGGAACAACATCAACCCCATCCCTCAATTCCCAACTCGGCCTCCTGGAGTCATGTGCTGACATTATTGCCAGGGTAACAATTATTCCCATGTGCAGAGCTTGGGGAAGGATGGTTTACTGTCGGGCATAGCAGTGGTTACAGTCCCAAATGAAGCCTGGTGCTCTCACAGCCGTGTTAAATAAACATTGATAGGGAGGGAAAGGTGAGGATGAAACCAGCTGTGCATATCTCCTTTTTGCCTCCAGCTTCACAAACTGCCAATGCGAGGAATTACGCTACCCTTCGTAAAATGGGTGAAAGAGAGGTAACGTGTATCTTCTAAACAAAAATAATATTAAAATAATAAGGCACAACCTCAAATAGCTACTATAAAACAACATACCACTGCTGGGGAATTGTATTTTCCAAAAATTAGGTATGAATAATGGATAGAAAGCATTTTTAAGCTCTGCTATCAAGGGTTTTAGATTTAAAAATAACAGACTGCCTCAATATCAGAGGAGCATCCTACCAATTCTTAGCTAGGCTGGCACACAGACAAATTTAACAAGAAATCCTCTTCCTTACGCAGACACTCAGAGGCTTTTATTGAGATTGTAGCAATATAAATACATTATAGCTTTGAAAGAAAACTAATACAGGAACATTGGTCTTCCTATGCCCAGATCCATCCTTGGAGTTTGAAAACTGCATAAATGGAGAAATAATGTATTCAAAACTCAGTAATGATGAAAAATCACCACCCAGAAGAGGTTGTTTATACTGTATTTTGCTCATGGCATGTGAGTATACCCATATGTATATGTATGTGAGAATACAGGTGTCAGTGTACGCAAATATCTGTAAAATGGATATAAACAGCAGAAAAAAGGATCGAGCCCTTTACTGTAGCTATTCTCTCTCTTTAATCCCCTTTCCCCTGTTTTTCCTCCTGCAAATTGCTGCTGAAACACCCTTAAATCAAACAATAAACCCATATGGTTCCTTGTTATTTACAGTCAGCTGGGGTTAATAAAACTCATCATATACAATCCTGGTGCTGGCAAGAAAGCCATAATTCATAGCTGTGATCTTACTATCGTGTATTAATAGCTTCACAATACGCAGAGAAAACTGGGAGGAGGCTGAAAAACAGCAAGCACGTTTAAACAAAAAAGCAACATTTCTGACTCTACACCTCCCCCTGCAGGAAAATTAGCCAAAGCTATATGGAAGAGCTGAAAATTGTATCTTAAAGCTGATTTATACACTAGGGCGAAGTAAAAAAAAAAGGCATTTTCTGTTGTTAGTTTGCACCGCATAAATCTTAAAGAGTTGCTAGCTCAGACTTCAGTGGTTTTTCTGTTTTAAGACATTTGAAGTTCTGAGTTACTCCAAATAAAAATGTTTTTATTTACGAGATTAATATGTACACTGATTATTCAATATAAATGTCTTCTAGCATGTACTGCTCAAGTTTACCTTTAAGGTAAAGTGGGAAGATCTGTAAATAAATACACATTTCGGACCACTGCAGACTTCCCAGTGCCACAGCAAGGTTCCCAGTGGCAGAACCAGTCTGGTTACTGGGAAATCTCCATTAGCAGTATGAGGCTGGCAAGGTATCGCTCTGCAATCCCAGCTCCATTTGATGAGAGAGGGGGGAATTACGCACATCAGCACAAATACATTAGCCTGACCATTATGACACAAAAAATTTGATCCAAGACTAATATTGCTTGATTCAAGCCTAAAACTTGATTCAAGCAAATAACATTGCAGTGAAATTTAGTAACAAATGCGTGCTTTAAAAAGGAAATTGAAAAAGTATAACTTTCTTTATTTGCTCAAAAAATCAAAACTGAAAATCTGTTTCCTCTGCACGAGCCAATTTTGACCATCAGTGCTGACTGCTGAGCAGAGAGATGTGCTCTGAACAGAACAAGGATCTGAACGAGCTGTTGCTATTTTTGCTTTTAAACACAAGCTAATCTAGAAAAAAATAGGCTGCTTTGCACAATAGTTCTCAAATCCCTGAGGATGAAGACTCTACTCTTGGACATATTCAAGAATCCAGCCCCTGGCACAACACCCCAACTGATCTCTTCTCCATTGAAAGCATTTTTTTCCTGCTTGATGCCTTGTGCTCAATAACCCGATAGGCAAGGAGGAGACCGGGCACCCTCCGGGTGTCTATTTGCCAACGCTGTTCCTAAATAAAGGCGGTAGAGTACACCATCACAGAGGGCTTGTGAATAAAATGGCTTATAAATAGCACAGGAGGTCTGAGATATTAACTGGTGAATACCCACTGCCTCCTCCCACAGCAAAGCAGGGATGGAAGGTATTTCCTCCGCAAACAAATCAACGCTGGCTGCCGGCATTCCCAAAATAACCTGCGTAACCAGCTTCTCATTAATTCCAGTATCAAGGCACGGGTAGTTTTGGGATTTCCAGTCTAATCCTTTCTTTGGCTTACATTCTTATGCTTAGTCTTTTTCTGTCTACGGCATGAGGTATTTTATGCAGAAATTGAAACTAAAATCATTATAAGGCACTTGTCAGAAAAAGCTTTGCTCTTCAGAAGCAAAATAAAATTATAACAGGGAGAGGACCACAATCCAGCCCCGACAGTCTTTGAAACTTCCCACTCAATAGGGACTAACACCTAGAACTGTCCTCATTTCACCCATTGCCAAAGAAGAATATTATATTAGAAGCATATTAGAAGTCTATATATATTATACTTCTATATAGTCTATATTATACTTCTATATATATATTATATATGTGTATATATACACAAGAATCTTTGACGTATGATACACGGTTTGAGTACGACCCAGAAGAACCTTGCAGCATCAGGGAATTTATTTATAGGACTTGATAGCTGAAGATAAACACAACAACTGGCTATATGTGTATATATACACATATATATCTAAAATATAGAAGTGGGTCTAGCAAACAGTTCAGCACTCCCTACTACAAGACCCTATTTTTTAAATATGCAAACTTCTTCCAGACTTGTTGCCTCAGGGTGAAGTTTTCTAGGTTGGATGTCTGTCCCAGGATGAATATTTGCCTGTGCAGCCTTCACTCTTCCCTACTGCATGAATGTGTTAACGATACAGTCTTTAATTACACAAGCACATCTACAATTCCAGGAACACACCAGTATTTTCACCAGGTGCCCTGCCTCCTTCTAATGATGATGAATTTAAAAATTAATCAAGGTCAGACAGTGAATGAAATTGTTGAGAAATATGAATAAAAAAGTGAGTAACTCACAGGACTTCTGCAGCGTCTGTTACGCAGCTTAAAACATCATCAGCACAGGGGACAGACCCTGGAAGGAGCGAATGAACAGTCTCTGCGTTAAGACACTGTAAAACTGCTCACGAGGCAAGAAACCTCACTCTGATTTCTGTCACAAAGCTGGAAAAATCACCTATCCAGGCTTCCTGAAGGCAGCCACTACACACCCAGCCTTCATTTTTGGCTGTACAGCTCAACAGACATGAGAGCCAGCATCTCCCAGCCAGCACTCGCTCCAGCAAGCAGGATGGGCAGCAGCCGTGCTCTGGACATGGAAGTGTTGCCAGCATATACACTCAATAACTGTGAAAAAGCAAGACCTCAAGCATCGGGGAACCCAAAATTAGTACCTACTTTTCCCCTTTACTTCTTCTCACAACTCTTCTTGACAAGCAAGTATTGTCTCTCAAGAATCTTTGATGTATGATACATGGTTTGAGTATGACCCAGAAGAACCTTGCAGCATCAGGGAATTTATTTATGGGACTAGATAGCTGAAGATAAACACGACAACTGCTATACAGGGAATAATGGAGATACCTTTTATTTAAAAAGCCCTTAGTGAGCTGTCCCATCATTCCTGTGCAACAGATGACGTTGGAGAGCTGGGCTAAAGCCAACATGTAATTATGTCACTAAAGACTCAAAGGCTCGAATTCAAGTTGTACAGACAAGATTAATTCTGACGTTCTTGAGTGGGATGCATCTCCCTTAATTTAAGTATCTGAAAATTAAGACATCTAAATCACTTGCCTTGAGCTGTCTTTATGGTAGAGGAATATACATCCTGAGGGAGCAATTCATCCCATCCCAAGATCGGTGGCTGGGAGAGGTCAGAGGAATGGCATCAGATGGGCTTTCCACTGACTAAATACAGAGCACAGGTGATCTCCTCAGACTTGCTCTACATCAGAGACTTCTCAATTCAAAAAGATGAATCTCAACCTTCCTAAATTTGTTACTTACTATTTTTATAAAATTCTTTTTAAATTCACAATAGGAGGTGCCATGTTACCTGGAAGCAGCACGCCAACAGACAAATGTGAAGTTGAATGCTTTAAAATACAAAAGAAACTTGCCTAGCACCAAGGACTTTCAAAGGAACTTCAAAAAATAAATTTACCAATTTAAATGTGATCCTAAAATAATATGTTGCCATTGTACAGTTAGATACTCTAAAGCTGGGCTATCAAACTTCACCCTCCTCCTGATCCTAATGCAGTGTAATATATTACTTAATTACCAAATTATCAAAAAACACTCAGATTCCACTCACTTTCTACAAGAGGTTGCACTTTTATGTCACTTTTCATTGCCTAATTAAGTTTGCAACAGGCTTAAGAAGCAGATACGGATTTTCCTCTTTACAGAGAGGCAATGAAGTAGGCTGACAACTGCCAAAAGACGTAAAGCTGGGACTGAAACCATGAATCTTCTCATTTAAAAATTAGCACTAAAATTTTACAGAGATACCAGTTTGACAGAAAAACACACCTGCAATGTTGTCGGCAAAGGATTCCCTGGTCCCCCAATATTAATGTACACACACAAGAGGGCAGAGCTGTGCTAGCACATTCAAACCAAATTATTCCCAGTTCTTTGTGGTGCAGGGATTACTGGGCTGTTATTTTGGGGAGAAGAGGATGAGTATACAATTTAAAAATGATAATTCATTTTTTTAACCTCACTATTCAAACCCAACAGCTGTATCAGATCCTGAATAAAATACATGCAGCACTACTACCCTCTTATCACAGAGAAATGAAAATATTAGATTCTCTTATATAAAACAATGATGTAATTACGAACTAACCTATGTTATTTAGCACCATTTTCTTCCCACAAGGTTGTAGGTTCAAATGGGCTAAAAATTCTGGCTTGCACATGGCTAAATGGAAATGAATTGGAATGTACAGATACCAAGAACTGCAATTGCTCCCCTCCAAATACGACATTTCCACTAACGTCTTTTCTTTTTGACACACTTAAAAGTATTAATTAATTTAACTCAAGGGGGTTGGTTTTTATCTGGATTTCTCAGGCAGCTTCACTCTTACAAGTTCAAAGGTAGCTTTGAAGCTGGCTCAAAGAATGGATTTATACTGATTTAAGGAAATGTATCAGGAATTCAGAAATTATCAGCTCTGCAAGTGCACAGAATCGACCCGTTGCTGTACTAAAAGGTTCCTGCTCTTCAGAGTGCTCGAGCCATTAAAATACTTGCAGGATCCTTTAAAATACCTGCAGGAGCAGGAGGGATCCCCATTAGTTCAGCTGTGTGAGCAGGAGCCGCCCGGAGAGAGAGTGAGATGCGTTTTTGCAGGACAGATCATCAGAAGCCATTTATCTACTTCTGCATAATCTCCAAGTTATTATCTAACAGTCCCATTTTGAGATTGCTTATCGTCAACGAGCACTTCCTAACCAAAGTCAATACCAGATAAAGTGAGCTTTACTGCCGTCAAATCAGCACGTGCAATTACTTTTTATTAGAACCCATTGACTACACCCTTGCCTTCAAGGATGAGCACCCACATGAAAAGGACGGCACTATCAGTATTTGAGCTAAATACTGAAAGAGGACTTAGCTGGACAAGAATAACACTCACCACCTCAGAGTATTTCAAAATTCAATTAAACAAAAGAAACTACTCCAGTAAGATGCAAAATACCGTGTTGTCGTCATCTATCCAAAAGGCAGGTTTTTGAGTGGTAAAAGTGTGGTAACTCTGAGCCACAAAGAACACCCTCATTACCGCAGAGTTTAAGAACAGGATACAACCCCAGCTTTAAAATGCACATTTACATTACACACTTCCCTATTTCTATTATCTAATTTATCTGCAATAGCCATATCTAATTGAACTTTGCTATTACTTACAAAGGGACACCGAGCACTTGGGTGTTTATCGCTAACAAACCTACTTCATTAGCTGTTTTAATCTCGGCTCAGTAACTTACTTTGTCTCTGAAATGGAGAATGCAATATAAGCAGAGAGAACTTCATTTCTTCCCTTTCAATGGCTCACCATGGCCTTACAAGACATTTTTGCTAGTTATGCTCATAATCATGCAAGACAGAAGTGGAACTCGCCTAAAAGAAAAATAAGATTCACAAGCCTTGAAACATCCAGACACCTGGTTTATTTTACAGAAGTGCTCTGACATGAAGCGTTGAGCATGTTAAAATGCCCAACAGGCAGATCTGGCCACAGGTTACGCTAAAAGTTCTCCCTATAAAATTTCTCCCATACACCTTGCCCGTACCCTTCAGTACTATCTTTAGGAATGCTTAAACAGTCCAAGTAGTACCTTGCAATATATGCATTTATACACTATTTTTCTTTTAATGTCACCAAATGTTTTGTTAACTGAAAGCCTCCAGCATCCAAATACTGTCACCGAATATTAGGTTGATAAATGGGAAGAAACAAAAGTTGAAGCGCTTTGCCAAAGGTCACAGTTAATCCAAGGCAGAATTCCGTGCTTCAAACCCTAGAAAAAAACGTACCTACAAAGTATCCGAAAAATATCCCAACAGCCAGGACTGGGGAGAACACTTAATCCCTGCTTAATCCCTTTCATAATTCACAAGGGGAAGATTTTCGCTTTGAAAATTATCTACCTGACCCTTCCTTGGGTAAACATAGAAGTGGTTGGTAACAGTTCAGAATTCTCTTTCTTCACAGTCTAATTGATTTCTAGCCCACGTTCTTTCCAGTGACTCAAGTGAAATCTATTTTATTTTGCTTGTCGTATATATATTTTTAGGATTCTATCCTGTTATTAAAAAGCCATCACGGCACCTCAGAAAATCTGAGGTCTAATATTTGTGTAGAAATCCAAATGCACCTAAAATTGTTCCATTAGCCTCTGAACTGTTACTAGACTGACATGAGCCCAGAACTTCCTTTCTAAATATTTTTCCATGATAAAGGGAAATAAATTCAAGACATGTTCCATAAAAATCAACAATACAAGTTGGCAAAAGTGCTTCTCCGCTATAGTGCTATCAGTTGCTACAAAATGACTCGATTGGCCTGTGTGGCAGAAGGAAAGTGGGAAGACAGGAAGCAGCCTATCTCAATTCAAAACCAGTAAAGCATTTCGGAAAAAATATCTGATTAATTTAAAATGTAGCAAGGAGATTAAAACCCCATCTCAGCAGGCTGATATTAACTCGACACCGCTTCAAGGAACAGAGCTCCCTTTATTCTACCGTCAGTTGCTTGGGGACAAAATATCAACACAGGGAGAGTTATGGATCTTGATGTAGCAACAAAGGGAATGGATTTTCAGAGCAGCTCTCCCCACAGGGGGTAAAGGACAAAATAATGAATGGTTCTGGCTGCTAACATGTCAGCTGCTGAATAATGGTTGTCACCAAGTGCAGCTACAAGATACTCCGAGGGGTTTGCCTTCCGCCAGTCCCTTTAATTTAGATTGCTAGATGTAGAGATTTCTAAACTGATGGCTGCGTACACCACCCTTCCCCACCACCAACACAGTCTGCTCCAGACTCTGTATATGCTCGTTAAATGCTCACCGTCTTCCCTTTGGGCTGATCTGCCTGCAAGACAGACTCTCTTAAATCCCAACCTTTTGGGCTTTCGCAACCTAAAAGCCACATGGCGGATCAGCCCTGACAGCAACTAATTCAAGAGCAAATTCTGCCCCTCAACTCAAAGTTATTCTTGTTTAAGAGCCACAAAACCAGCTTGCTAAGCACTGGTTCTAGGTTTCTATTTTTTCTCGTCTCACAGATGGGACCAAAGGAGCAGCCCCGGGAGGAAAGCAATGCAGCAGCGAGGGGAAGACACTCGACTCTCAGGTTGCACAGTTCAACAGTATTCGATGTTTTCTCCTCTGCATCGCAGGTCGGACTGAAAATGTGGTCTTCTGGTGCTCCTTCTGGTTCAGCAACAAAACTTGCATTTGTATTTTGTCATTCAAATGACTTCTTGTAAATGTGAGCTCACATTCTCAGAAACATATGTTGAGTATCTTACTCCTACCCAGCACACACACGGGCCAGCTGTTACAGTCTGAATCCAGTCAGTGTGACGATTAAAGTTAGGACTTCAGCGATGACTTGGTCACACTCTACTACATTTACGTAAAACAACGTTGTTTAGTTATTACAATACATGCGTTACTTGGGCACAAATTTTATCCACACCAAAATGTTCACAGGAGACCACGTTATACCATATGGTCTCTGTATTTCATGGAACAGCTTGCATAACGTTGGTTTCAGTATCTCTCTCGCATCCTACTTGAAAATACAATGCAAATATAAAAAGGCAAATTGCTGCAACAGAGTTACCATTCGGTGTTTAAAAATGTCAGTTTAAACTAAGTTTAGTAGCAGTCTTCAAACAGAATTGATGTAGATTTGCATGGCTCCTTAAAGTTCACCATAATTCTCCTCAGCCAAACTAAAACAGGGCGAGATACTTAAGATGTTCTAGAAAAATCTTATTGAAAAAAACACAACCAACCTGTTGCGGGAAAAAGATGCTATTCTTTCATGCCAATCTCCACAAAATCATATAAAACATCACTTTTGTTCTTTCCCCTCCCCTCTTTCATGCCCCCAGCATCACACCCACACACAAAGGACCCTGTTATATCACTCCCTATTACAAATCTTTTTGCTGCCCTCGTTTCCTAGAGATTAATGATCAGGCAGCTCAAATCAGCTTTTGCCCACAGCACTAAAGGCAAAACAGTCAAACATTAAATGGCAAAGCACGAAGACTTCCAAAGCATTTCATTTCAGAACTACCCGAGGTGTGCCAGGTACTGGAGATGCCTCAATTTACCTTAAGAGATACAAGACAGAATTACAAAACTCACGGGCTAGATTATTTAATTTTTTTTTCCACCATAGTTAATTTTAAGTCAAAGGTCACATTGCTATAAAAGCGAGATCCAGAGCCATGAATAACTGGATTTCATTTACTACTTTCTCCCCTCCAGCATGCAGCTGTACAAACACCAATGCCAAACGAAGGAGGTGGAAGGAGCATTGGCTGGTGATGGAGACACACCAATTCTTTCACATGGCCTTTGCCCAGCCTCGGACTTGCAGCCTTAAAACCTGAAGGAGTGTTGGTGGCCCTTTTTAAAGATGCATCCAGCTCCGTTTCAGGGCTGTTAATGCAAAATGCTGCCGAGTAGGAGAGAAAGCGCCTCCTCGGCAGCCACAAACAAGCAGTCCTTTATCAAACAGCAGGCGGGATCTGGAGAAGCAGTCCCGTTAAGAAAGTTGCAACTGCCACAGTTGATTCTCCCAAACAATCAATATTAAATTGCACCCACTTAAAAGCAGGAAGGCACTTGACAGACAGTTTAACAAGCAAGCTGACAGAGGCACGACAGCTTCTATCCAGCACACCTCCACAGCTTGTTTGTAAGGCTGATGGCCCCATCTTTCTTTTCCAGCTATTCCGTTCGCTCATGAATTATGCAGAGTTGATTTAATGGACCTCAGCCCACCAGGCCAGCGCGCTGGAGTGACAGTCCATCTCTTGGCAAACACCATCAGCCCGATTCCTCTACAGATGTTTTATTTAGAGAAGTGCAAGTTCTCTAAATGCTGTCCTATAAAAACAGATAGAAGGTGCAGCCTCCCAGCCCACGTGGTCAGCATGGGACTTGCACGATGAAGCAGAACAAGGTAGGGGTTACTGAGGATGAGGAGATCAGAGCTGTACCTTTATAGAAAAGGATGGAGATGAACCATCTCGCTAAGGAGTGAATCAGCACCTCCACGGAAGCCACGCTAATTAGTTCAAAGTAACAGCCATTCTTGCTCTAAAAGGGTTGGCAGTCAAGATAAAAGCAGATTTTTGGTTTATTTTCACTTGCATACAGGTCTGGAGCAGTAGCAATTGTTTCCTCTCAGCTCTGGGCAATGTGCAGAAGAAACTCGGACTTGTGCAAGCTAGCAGCTGTAGGTCTACTGAAACGTCAAGCACCACCTCCAGGAGAGCCATATTCTGCTCAAGTGCTGGAATTCTGCTGCCAGGAATCAGGACTACGTGATGTTAGCCTGATCTCTCCAAAAGAAAAGCAAAGTGGCTTTTCCAGCTTACCAGGGCCAGTTATAGCACAGTGCCTACATGTGAGACAAAGAACCTTGAGGCAGAAACTAGGATGTAGCACTAAGGCAGTCTCCATCACAAGGAATTTAGAAATATGGCAGATTTCCTCCCAAAGTATATTCTGACAGGCATTTTGGCCAAAGTACAGTGCTCCCCAACTGAGCTTCCCTGAATTAAAAGGTAAGGGAAAAGGAGGACTGCTTCTGACTTGCACTGAAGTATAATGGGGTTCTAGCAACACTGCAGATTTCACTCTTAATTATAATCTGAATTGATGCATCCCTTTGAACACTTGAGAAAGGGAAATCCACAAAAAAAACCCCCAAACCTCACCTTAGGTAGGCTCAAAAGTCTCTGCAGTGAGCAGATCCATACTAGGAACGTGAGCACAGCTCAGTACTGCAGAGAAGGAAACATTTATTGCGTGCACCGGGACAAGTCATGTCACAAGAGCGAGGGAAGAGGGCAAAGGAAAGGCTGCAACATCAAATCATGCTGCAGGCTTTAGCGAACCCTTACAAAATATCAGGCTTTAGTCAAACACTTTGAACCGATAACTGAAATTGTTCATGTTCCCGTTCAGATTCAACTGAGATTTCAAAACAACAACTCAGACTGAGTTAAACTCTCACTTTCAGTATGAAAAAAAAAACCCAACCAAAATCAAAGAAACTATAGTTAAAACGAGCTACAACCTGCCTGGTTTGATCTCACTTGCAGAACTCTTTTACTTCAAAACTTAGAAAATGCGACATGAAAAATCAACGAGACACGACATTAATTTCCCAAGATCATTTCTACAGCAAGACATTACTCTGAAGAACCTAAAATGAACAAACCCCTCTTAAATAACAAGAAGATAAATGAGTATCAAACTCATTAGCAGCTCAACAAGTATGTAGACAATAAAATCAACAGTCTCTTAGATAATAAACAAACATAATGCAGGCTGTAGGCACAGTAAGTCAGCCAGCAACCGCACTGAGCTAGTGACCATACAGATCCTAGAAAAAAGTACTTGTACTCAGCAGCTTACAGTCTAGATAGCTTCGTCTTTTCCCAGTGGACATTTATTTCTTACTAGACAGCTGCACACACTATAAAAGAAAACTTAAAATCAACCTGCCTAAGAAACACAATCATGTCTTCAAACAAACCTTTTTTTGGATGGCGTTTTGGAGGTTCTGTAGCCACTGGTAATGAAGAAACCTGAAAAGACAGAAAAAAGGAGTATTAAATATACCGGGCAAGGTTTCTTGAAGATCTATTCCACAAAATAATCAGAAAGGACAACAGGCAAATCCCGAAAGAGGGCATAAAAATAGCAACATTGCTACTAGACAAACTGTTGTCTGCCAAGCGCTGCTCTTCCCTGGCCATGGCTAGACAGAGATTTCTAGTCACCGCGTAGATTAAATAAATCCACTCATTTTATAGTACGTTCCTGTTCTGTAGGCTCAATGCTGTTTATTAGGATTCTAGAAATTCACCATTACCTTGTAAAAAAACAAACCTCAAGCATTTAAGATGCTAATTAGAGATCACACAGGAAAACATCAAAAACATTTCTTATAAAACTTCTATAAAGTTAATTAGAACGAAGTCATTCCTGGGGAAACATCAGAGTCCACAGGCGCGTGAGTGCAGTGACATCCCATCACACAGCGAGCAGCAAACCTCAACCTGCAAATATTACCCAGAACTCACAGGCAAGCAGGTACCCAGCCCATGGAAAATAAATGCGTTTTATACTTTTTTTCTTACTTTCCATCAAAAATCAAGCCTTCACAGAAGAGAAACATGATTACACAGGGAAGCATTTTTATTTCTGACTTCCAGTTTCTTGGGGAAGAGACATTCCTCTTCCCCAGACACAGTGCAGGATTTTATAAACCTGCGTTGCCTCCCCCCTCTCTTTAATAAATGATTTTTTAAAGTGGACATTCAGTCTGCCCTTGTTCCCTGTAATGTTTTGGGAACATTTTCTTGTTCTGCTCTCTTTTTTTATTGGAGATGGGGAGGAACAGAGATCCTGAGTACAGAATCTGAGACAAGGAAAATAACCCCGATGTGTACAGGGAAGGTTTTTACCAGCTTTGTTTCTTAACAATTTCTAACACTTTATTCACTTTTCTGATTCCTATTGTGAAAAGCTGAGTTGGTATTTTCACAGAATTACCCAACTCCAAGCACTTGTTCCTAAGCAGCAATAACCAGCACAAAGCCCCTCATTTTTTTAGTGTATTTGCAATTTTTTAAATCTGTACACATCATTCCAATTCCAAGTCTGATCACCCAGCACTGTTAAGACTTCCTTGTAGTTTCTCATATTTCCGCCTGGCCTGGTTTGAGTGACACAGGATTAATTTCTCTTTCAGTAATTTTACTTTTCAGTAAGGTCTTTTCTAATGCTTGGGAAAACTGCACTTTTAGAAGACTCTAGTGTCTGAATTTGTGAAAATATTTACTTTATAGCCAGCTATGGTGTGTGGGTTTCCAGGTCTCAGTGTTTTTGAGCTTGCGAGGTGCAGGGATGAGGAGGAGTGAGACCCGGGCACTTGACCCGAGCTGGCCAACAGGATTATTTCATACCATGAACAGCACATTCAATAGAAATTAGAAAGTTTGCTGCAAAGCTCTCTCTCTCTCCCCCTTGATGGCAGCGATCCTGAGAACTTCTTGCCCTGGTGCCGGAGCCCTGAGCCCTTCCCTTCCTCCTGAAGCCGTAGCACTCCCAGTGTCCGGCATTGGGTGTCCCCTGCTGGGAGTGCACGGCTTCCTACAGATAGAATGGGCTGAGTATAATCCTTGTGTATTTTATATTGGTATTGGGATCAATATTGGTTCTTTAGTGTTATTAATGTTAGTGATCTAGTCTTATTCTATTAAATCTGTTTCTATTTCAACTCTCAGGTTTCCTTGTTTTTTCCCCCAATTCCCCTTCCCGGATAGGGAGGGATCATCAGGTGAGAGAATAATTGTCTAAACGACAATAAATTGTTGCAGGTTCCTCAAACCATAACACCGCCTCACCTCAGTGACCCTGGAGCCATCCGTCTGCCCACCTCGTCTGTCGGCACACTGAACACGGCCTGGCACAGATCCCCCAGGGCTTCACTAACCACCACCCTCCGCCACGCAAAAAAGAGCATTTATTCCTCCTTCCTGCGCCTCACCTCTTAATCGGACATTTATCCATGAGAGGATTTTTTTTTTTTTGTCTTATTCCAAGACCATCTAGCTTCCTAAGAGCACTTGGCAATAAGAAACCACTTGCCCGATACAGCCTGCTCGATACAGGGGGAAAAGTGAGCAGTGACGGAGGCCGAGAAAGGCTTCGGTTTCTTTACATTACCCCAATAAAAGTCAGAATAAGGCTGAATTTCCGCTGTGTTTTCAATACCGAGGGCGCAAAGATTAAAAACACACTCTTAAAAGCAGCTCCCGCTCCCCGCCGCCCTGGCCTCCTCTCGCCCCCCCCCCGCAGCCCGCCCGCCCGCCGCGCCCCCCGCTTTCCCGGGGGCTGGCGGACGGACAGCGGCCCCTCACCGGTGCGGCCTGCGGCTCCGCCATGGCGAAGAAGCGCCCCGTTTCCACGGTTACCACCCGAGCCCGGAAGCACTTCCGGGACAACTCCAGAGGAGCCCCGCGCTACGCCCGACGGGAAGGCGGCGGTGGCTGCAGCAGAAGCCGGGCCTCCCCTACCCCGGGCTCAGCCCCGGCCCCTTCGCCCTGCATCCACCGCGGCGTTTGCCACGAAAAACACCAAAGTAACTAATGAAATAATTAAATATAAGTTTATTAGGAAGGGTTTATTCCGTTCCCCCGCGGTCTAAGATGGAACAAGGCCACGAATGAGGCGGCCTCAGCCCCCTCCTCACCCGGACCGGGCTCCTCCGAACCCTCTCACAGAGCTGCGGGCCATGGGGGAGCGAGGGACTGGAGAAGTGTGTGTATGTGCTTCCTCTTTATATTTGCCACAGAGGAGCGGGTGTTAGCAGGGACAGTGTCCTTACAGGCAGTTACTTCCTGTGGGCTGGAGAAGAGGAACATCAGCAGAGTAGGGGGTATGGGGGTCCATCATCAACAGCCATCAAGATTGAAGACACCATGGACCAGGTTCCCTTTGGGTTGGAGCATGCCCATGTCCTTTGGATACTCCGTTTAGGGACCATGAGTGAAAACCCAACACCAGGTAGACTCCATGCTTCCACTCGCCCAGCCACCACGGTCTGCAAGAGTGTATGGCTTTCAAAAGCATTTGAATACATGGATGGGGAATTTCTGTGAGCCGATGGGAAGCGTGAGGAGTCCCCACTTGCAGGTAGACACCAAGACAAGGCAGCACTGACCTCCTTCCCACCCCTCACAAGCCAGGGCAGGAGAAGCCGAGGGGAGACCAGCTGTGGTGCAGATAGTCTCACATCTGATTGCTAGGGGCAAATAAGCCACTGTGAGGTGGCTGAAGCAGAGAGCAGGTACAGAGGGACAAGACTGCATCACTGGAAGTGTTGGTATTCATGAGGGAGACAAGCGGTTCAGGTGCCAGCTGGGAACAGCATTGCGCATGACAAACCTGCCTCTGATCTGCCTTTTTTAACTCGCGCCTTTGTAAATTTATTCCCCTTGGAGCTGGCAGATTGGCAGAAAGCTTTGAGGACACTAGCCTGGCAAAAAATAACTCAGAAGGAATTCCTATACAGGAGTAAATTTAATAAAACCACCACCAATTGTTTACTTTAACATAGCTCTTATTACAGAAATCATAAAAATGGACTCAGTAGCTAACTCATTAGTTCTTTCCCCTTTTAATTGAAAAATACTCCGCTGATTTTAACTTCTACTGCACTAGATGGAGTGTTAAATACTTGCCAGGACAGTAGCCCAGTAATTGAGCCCAAAACAAACACAAAGACAATTCCATCATCTTTCCTTTTCAATGTTACGACTTGTTATAATGTAAGTGAAACTTGAACAGCAAGGAACGGTCCATTTGACAGATGAAAGGGGGAGGGAGAGGAGATCCACAGCCAAAAATCTTTCTATAAAGTCTCTTGAGAAGTGGTGCAAAATACGCCTCTTTTTCCTGCCTCAGAATTAAAATTAACACTTGGAACACACACACACACCCCCCACCTCATCCAGGTTCATCCTGCGTGCATGGATGGGAAGAGCCAAGTTGGATTTGGGCAGGTAGCAATCCAGGGTCAAAAAAAAAGGCAGAGCATCCTGAATGGCAGCGTACATTGGGCACTAATGTAATGGACACCAGGTTACCCAGTGTCAGGAGCTGCGCGCAAGGGGACGGTTCCTACGCCAGCAATGGATACACACACAAAACTGTGGAGTCCAGACATAAAGGAACCGCAGGAAGAGGAAAAACTCAACTTCTCTAGTAAAAGCCTTCCAAAAAAAAAAAATTTTTTTTTTTTTAAAAATACTCACTACACCAGCACACACTTCCCCCACCCCATCCCAGGGAAAACAAAACAAAACAAAAATCAAACTGAAAGAAAATGCACAGCAAATAGACATAATCTTGAAGATTTTTAAAGAATAAATATTTTTTTGTAATTAAACATTATGCAAACACGTGCCACGCTTGCTCTTTGTCCATGCATATGCGCTATATACAACTTTGAAAAATACTGTGTTGTCCTCTTTTTGTTTTAAAAGTCATATACAAAGTGTTTTTTTTTTTTTCCTTGCTGTGTACCCCCCCTCCTTCCCTCCCCAAGAATCATCTTTACAATGAGCCAATCAACATTCATCCGTGTACTTGTGTGGCAGAGAGGAGGAGGGGGGTGGGAGAGCCATCCCCCCCTTACCAAAGTACATCAAAATGGCTGGTTTGGACATGAAAAGCAGTGTCAAGAAACTGGTTTAAATTTTATCTGTACTACACACAGGAAAAGAAAGATAGAAAAGAAAAAGGAATCGGCTTGGAGAATAAAGCTACGTTACAAGTTAAAGTTGGAGGGTTGTTGGTTTTTTTAGTGCACCTGCACACTCTTATTGGCCGCCTAGAATACTGTTGTACAATGGTTTATCTACCTTTTTTTTTATTACAATATAATTTACTTAAATTTTCTGTTAACAAAACAGAATCCCAGTACTACAGACCAGCGGTGTAACAGGCGTGGCGCCTTGTGTGTGTTTTATTTGAATCGCATGAGCACTCTAGATGGTAAAGGTTTCAGAGTTCGTTTTATGCGGGGCCACTCTCAGTCCTCAATGTACTCCCACAGGTCCTTCTCATAGCCTTCATGCACATGCTGCAACAAAACCCTTCGTCGACTCTCGCAGTATCTGCGGCAAAGAGGAACAGCAGAGAAAAGGCAGGTTAGGAACCACAGCTCATCCCCAGCATCAAGTAATGCATACCTACATTAAGCCTCGCTTCCGAAAAAGGAGATCCCCTGAGAAGGGACTTCGTATTTGTAGCCTGTTAACAGCGCTAATTAAGACTTCAGTTACTCCAGTCACTCAACTCCAGGTCCCTGGCTGAAAGAACAGCATGCAAATTTAGAGTTTCCCATGCGAAAGGATCCCCAAAGCCCCTACAGCTGAGAAACCTCCATTAATAACTGAAAAAGAAGCAGCAGCAGCAGCTGCAGTTTGCAAAAAGCCAGATCACGGGTTAGCGGTGATACCCGAAACAGGACGAAGCTCTCCTCAAACATGGGCTGGCGCCTACTCACTGAGCCCTATCAGGACAACAAAATCCAGGAGCTAGCTGGGCAAAACCTCAGAGGTGCTGACCCAGTTTTATTCCCCTCCAAAGTCCCGGTGGAGGTGGAAGCAGTCAAGCTGGCTACAAAAAGGGTTACGGGTCTGCTTGGAGTGCAAGTTTTACGTTGCATCGCAATTCCTGGGTCTCAGAGGGGCACTACGCCCTGCAGGGTCTTCCCACCTACACTTATTTTAAAAGACAAAGCTGCAAATAAAAACTGATCCCAGAGTTAGGTACAGTCCTACCAGGATCAATGATACTGAGGAAAAGTGATATCATAGGAACATATCAAAAGATGCCACGTTCATTTCGGGTGCGTTAGCCAACTAAAAAGATAAGAGCAGAGAAACGTTTACAGTATTCAGGTTCCAAGAGCAAATTATGAATTAAGCAGCAGGCATTTCTGGATTAAACCCCTTCCAGCAGCAATGCCAAAGCCTACATCATCTTCAGGCATGCGGGGGACAAGACAAGTCTAAGTAACAGCTCCCAAGGCCCCAGGTGCAGGCATGCAGCCCGTTCACGGCTCGACAGTGCCCAGCCTGGAGTGGTGTGCTGTAACATGAGAAACTGGAACCCAGGACCTGACTGCTGAGTTACCAGTTCCTGCTGGGAATTGTGAGGTTCAGTTTCCAGGCACGCACATCGGCCAGGATGGCATCTGAGGGGCTCTCGCAGGTGGGAACCCAGCTTGCTCAGCAGTGGCCCAACATCTCTCTGCTCGCTAAAGCGCAGTGCACAGGAAGAATCTCCCAGCAGGAGACCCTAGCCAGAAGCTATTCTTGATCACAACATACACTAACACATAGGCAGAAATTCCTCACCTTAACCTGGCAGCCCTTATGCTGCCACCATTCAGTATCTGATCAGACCGACAGATTTATCTGAATAAGCTGTTCTGGTTCTTCTCATTGCTATCAGCTGTTGCAACAGAAATCATCATACACAAAGTCCCATTGATTTTCTGAAGCATGTGATAGCAAACATGCACGCACAGTTTCTGCTTTCCCAACTTCAGTTATTTTGCTACTGGTGGGGGGGATTTAATCCTGTTTTCTAGAAATGTCTTTGCAAGCTAAGAGATCGAAACAGCTGAAACCAAATTAGCTAGGAGGTCAGTTCCTGTAATTTCCCAGAGCTCTTTAAACCCACCTCAATAACATCCTTGGTCCCAGTCTTGTATCAATACACCATAACCAGTACACAAAGAGCACCGTGCAGGACATGATTAAGACATGACTGAACCAGTTAATTAGGGACCTGCGCGGGCTTGACAGATGCATACTTTCTTCCCAGAAAGATGAAGGCAGGTTTGGGATCCTGTATGTTTTCAGGCAATTCAGGCTATATTAGGTTTTAACTTCTTCTGGATAGCTGTTGCCACTCCTAGAAGAGCACCCAGTTTCAGAGGACTTAGGCAAACAAGCAGCTTGAGCTGAGATATCAACTTAACAGTGGTGTTGAAGGGTAAATTGTAAAATAACTCAAAACAGAAGGTCTGATATTCTTGTCCAGTCCCAGCCATGCTGCCAGCCTGCAGCAGAGTGGGCCACCAGCCTATCACAGCTTAACAGCTACTTCCACTCCCCAGAGTCCCTTAGTCACTACAGCTCACGCTACTTTGGCTTCTTTTCTCCCCCCAAGTTAGGCATAACATATTTAGTGACTTTGGCAAAATGCCTCAAAAATGCAAGCCATAATCCTGTGACTCATCCACATTTACAGCTTTGTATTTTTCCACTTTGCAGCAGCAATTCCTCTGGGACTGTAAAAAAGCATTGGCATTTGTGTCACCTGGACCCCAGCTTTTCTGTTCTCTTCCCCAGTTGGGCAAGTTGCTCTCTCCCTCTTCTTTCAGATGGCTCTTCTACATTCACATTTTGCACAAACGGCCCAAGAGACAAATAAAAAAGCTGATTGCTCTTACAGCAACTAATCCTAGGCCAAAGCTGTCAGCTGGGAACAACAAAGTCCCTCCTTGTTCTTCTCTGGCCCTCACTATGTAGGTCCTGTCTTGGTCCTGGCCATTCCCAAGTGCTCCTTCTGTGCAGGCACAGCAGTGTATGAAAAGCCATTGATTTTGGTCACAGTATTTTTCCATTATGGGACTGAATCTTCTAGCTACTGCTCAGCAAAGCAGATGCAAGGCAGAAGTGGGAACCTCTCCCTGCAGGCTGTCACCTCCCCCGAGAGCTGGTCCCAGCAGGGGCACAAAAACACGCTGCCAGCATCTGTGTGAGGCCTTCACCTCTGATGATTTCAAGGGCTGGTGTGGGACACCGCTGCTGCTGTTCCCAGATGCCCAGCAACTGGCTGATGATCACAATGTATGGCAGAAGGCCAACAGCAAACAGCTTCCCAGGGTCGTGACTCTGGAGAAAACTGTAGCTTGGCAAGTACATGTGCCACTACCTGTCACACAGGATGGCAATACAGGTACTTTGAGATAGAGGATTATTCAAAAACAAACCTGTACTTATCCTGTACTTTCTGCTTTATGTCTTGCAGTGAATCTTGGGATATATCTCGCTCAAGGTACCCAGAAAGCACCTCTGTAGCATTCTCTAAGTCTGCTTGGTTATTCTGCAAAGACAAAAAATGGGGGGGGGGGGGGGGGGGGGAAGAAAGGAAGAAATTTTTTTCTTCAATCCAATTTAAATCACTACTGAAATAAAAAGCAGGATTAGATATCTATGCACTGTGTAACACTAGTAACCTGCTCAGAGCATCAAGATTGAAAAAGCTGAAATTTCTTAATTTGATCAGAAGAGAATCCACATACCTACCCGCAAGTCTTGTGTCTTCCTCGATCTGCAATATCCTGGCAAGCCTAAAAAAAATCCTTTCCTTACCAGACAATCCATATCCCATTCTGTCCCTTGTCAATTTATGTTTTTACCAGCATTGGCAAAGCCTCCACTGACTCCTGGCACATGCACAGCAGCATCAGACCTTTTACTACTGCTCAGTTGTTTTGTGCACCCTTTGCTGAGCATGCAGCACAGAAGCATCCTGCTTAGGTTCTGCACAAAGACCAGCAAAGGCCTGTTTTAAATCATAAATAGCCAGTACAGTTTCAGCTTCAAAGCAGTTTGGACCTCCACGTTTAGACCTTCAAGTGCAATTTTTCTGGTAGTGCTCTTGGGGAAAAAAGCCAACGCCAGGGAAAGGCAAAATGCCAGATTTAAGCTTTGAACTGGCAAAGAAGGCATTAAGACAGAACTTCAATCCCCTTCTTGTTTCAGAGGGCAGTAACTTGTAACTCTACTTCCTCCTCCAGCAGAGAATGCTACATCATACCCAGCACAGCCTCTTAACTTTTGCACAGCAGAAGACAGACGCAATTCTGTACAACTGGGGACAACATTTTCTCCAAGCATTAAATACCTATTTCACTTATCTTTGTAATCCGAACTCCTGACAACCATGTTTTCTCCTACCTCAAAGATAATGGACTGATTATTCTTTTTGAGGTAGAAGGCAAAGACGTAAGTGTACATGAGTGTGGCACGACACTGGCAGAGGACGTCGACTGCTTTCTTCAGGAACTGCACCTCGATCCATGACATGTTGTGCTGCTGCATCTCCTCCATTTTCTGCTTCACCTGAGCATAGAGCTTGTGCTCAAAGCGCAGGCTCTGCATGTGGTTCATATAGCGGTTGCAGTAGAACAGGTACCTCTGCAGGGCTGCTCTGGATCGCTGTGTTAATTCCCATTAGGGAAAAAGAAAACAAATAGTTAAAACAAAGTAATGCCTGCAAGAGAAGTAAACCCTTCACAAGGCTCTTCCTGATGCTGAGACCAAGAGTCCTTTCCAAAGGTGCTTCCTCTCCTCTCTCAGTGGCCAAGCTTAAGATGGCACTGCTTTGTGCAGCTGTGTTAAACCCTGACATTGGGTGGAGATGAAAGGCCACACCCATGGCAGCTTGCTGTCATGCGGGAGAATTCCTAGCTCAGCTGTGGCATCCTCACTCCCAACCCTGAAAGTAATTAGAATCACATTGCTAAGGCCCAATGAGTTTTGAATTTCAGCCTCTCAATTCAAGTTACAGGACTTAAATGCTTCCAGTGTCCTGACAAACAGCAAGAAAGATATTTTCTTTCGGTTTTGGGTTTGAGTTTTTTTTTTTGCTAGTTCTCATTGAACAATTACTATGCTCGTGTTAAGAGGGCAACCTTAGGTTGCCTAGGCCACACTGATTATGGAGCAGGAGAAAGATGCCACGTGCTAAATAGTACAAGAGAACCAAGATGACTCAATACACAGCCAGTAAGTAATCTTATTTTCTTCTCACTGACACATTAGCTGTAAAAAAAAAAAAGACAACATGGGCACAGTTAAACTTGTATGTTGTGGATGTACAAAGGTAGCACATATCAGCCAAAGTCATCCTTATCTGCAGGAGGAGGGGCTGCAGGAAATACTTTGGTTCTTGGCTATAACGGTACTTTGACAGAGATGCAGGAAATGGGATATCTGCAAGCTGCAGCACACAGCATGCAATCCCTCCCCATTAAAAAGGTTTTTGGCTCTATCCACATTCACAAAACAGTTTAACATAGCTGCAACTTCACACACAATTTCTTCTTTGTCAAGCCTTCAAGTACAGTTATGGGAACAACTGAAGTCTATTCTATTTACATTCAAAAGGTCCACTGTGTTTAAACACTTCAGGATTCACATTAAGAACTTTGTGGTAAAGAGCATTTTATGAAAGACAGAAGGATCGCTGTCTCAGACCCATGGCATTATGACGACTTCATGAGAAGAGCTGCTATAGAACAGGCAAGGCAATATGACAGATAACTTTGTTAACATGTTCTTTAAATTAGGTTAAAGTGGCTTTGAAAGTTTTTTTCCTGGCACGAAGCAAGAGTCCAAAGCTGCGGGGGAACTTAACTGTCTTCTAGATTTGTGCACAAATCCAGGAAATTCTTCAGAGCTGATTTATAGGTTTACAGAAAGCCTGAAAGCACAACACAGGGTTGGTGATCTTCCTTATCACCAAAGGTTATGGACTCACCTCCTGTGCATCCCTTGCTGCCTTTGCATCATCCTCATTGTAGCGATTACAGTTGTACCTGTAACAGGGACACCGATTCCACAGATTTCAGTCCAAATCGATGCCGCTTGCATCACTGCTTCCTTGCCTTCCAGCAAGGCATGCTCCTGAACTCACCAGGCAGATCCGTGGGGCTCCCAGGGGCCCAGACACACCCAGCAGAACTCCGCTTTGCAGTTCTGGTTTCGACAGACCATGTGGTTGCAGCCCCCATCCTTCTCAATGGTGACGTGGCATTTCGGGCATTCCTGTTCACAGGACAGAGAGCACCGTTAGGAGGGAAAGTACAGAACCCACAACAGTCTTGTGAGGTTAGAAGGGTTCCTATGACAGTAAGAGATCACAGGTCAAGTGAAATGCATGAGTTACTTCTTCCCTTTGATCATCGAGATCCTCTTCACTTCAGAGTCAGGGCTTTAAAATATTCCCAAAATCAGAGTGGCTAGATAGCAAAAAACCCTAAGGAATAACACATTTTATCTATGCTGCTATCATAGTGGTACACTGGATGGGTAATTTCATGACCTTCTCCAAAATCACAGCAGTAGCGATGGTCTATAACTGCCCAGGGGAAGTTTTTGCTTTCCTCACCATCAAGTGTTTGGCCCACTTCAGCCCTCAAAACTGAAAAAAGCCTAACAGTGAGCTGATACCACGCTGTTATCCATCCGACACACCTGCAGTTGTAACACACCATCCAAAAAGTATCTGAAAACATGCAGTAAGACTATCATGCTTCAAAAAAGCTTCTGTCAGCTAAAAAGACACTTCTACTCCTGGGGCATTTCCACATTTCCCATCAGGCCCCTCCCCCCCCCCCTTCATGTGACACCTCACTGAAGACTTTTCTACAAAAGCCCACATGGGGCTTCCCATTCAAGTGTGAGGCCTTTGATGAAGACAAGGATATCAAAGAGCAGCACAGCACAGTGAAAGGCTTTAGGGAATAGATTTTTTTTTTAGTAACACCAACATCATTCTCATACATCAGCAGCATATGGCTACTTCCTAAAACAATATTCAACTCATGTAAAGCATAAAAGATTCTTTCTGTAGTATCCCAATGACTCCACAAAGGCTGCAAGAATATACTATACTGCTTCTACAAATGAAGGAAGCCAGTCCAACACTCTTCTGCAGCTGCACAAGAGCTGGGCAAAAATAACCCCCAAAATAAACCCAAAAAGTATTTTAGCCTAGATGAGTTCCTCAATCCAGCTCACACAGCCACACCAGCATTTATGAAGTTTTTGCAAAAGCCAGTTTTATCTACAAGGCAATAAACATATCGAAACAAGAAATCCACACTTGTGTAAAACCAGCTGTAGCTTTTGGGTTGGAAGCGTGTAAAATCCCATCCCCTGTTAGAAGCATGTCTTTACTGTTTGCTAACCAGGAGACATCAAGAGCACCATTTCCTATTCCAGCATTCAGATAAACTCTCAACAAAGGAACAAACCAACATGGTGTATCAGTCTATAACTGCTCTTTCTTGTAGATCCACTCCAAGTGCCCTAACTATTACTACATTTTCAGACGAGTTTGCCTATTTGTACTGCAAGAGACTGGAGAACTTGCACACCAAGAAGTACTCAGAAGATAGCTCCAGAGGTGCAAAAGACCAATGTGGTCTCCAGATGTCAGACATGGCTGTTCCCACTGCAGGGAGGGACGCTTGCAGTAAGGTGAAGCAGGTTACAAGGAAAAAGACTGAGAGACTGCAACTTCTTTTTGGATAATGTAATTACAGTGCTTTCAGCCAGTTTTGCTTCCTGATCATTGCAAATTTGCAGACCTGAGCACTAATGAAAACCAAGGCACTAATGAAAACCAAGGCTCATCACAGCAGCTTAGCCTAACTTTGAGCTTATCCTTGCTTTGAGCTAGGGGGGGCTGAACAAGATGACACCCAGAGGTCCCTTCCAACCTAAATAATTTCATGACTCCGGCCTCCCCAGCAATGGCAGAGCACTCCACTTGAGTACTGCCATCATTTCTTCCTCTTTAAAGTCCTCCTTTGGTCCTACTGCCTGATCCTGAAGGGGAAGGGTTAAGGACTGGGAGGAAACAGGCGACATCCCACACAACCAGCAAGGTTTTCCTAAGTAAGGGTGTAGCCATTCCTTTGAAAGGAGCTGGTACACTATTACAGGACTTGTTTGGAAAGTGCTGCCCCTCCTGTTCAGCCAAGGGCTCCCTTCCCATCAACAGGTCACAACCCTGGGGCTTGGCCTGAGTAAGAGGACAAAGCTCAGTTTCTAGCCAGAAGACCAGGTTTGTCGTGTAAATAAAAAGATTCCCCAGATTTGGGGAACTATTCCAGTAGGTTGATGACTGTTTCTTTCTGCAGTCGCACCTCTCCTCCTGTCCTCATGCTCTGTCAGTGCACTGCATGCTAGCTGCCTGCTTATTTGTTTTGATTCAGAGTTTTTTTGGGAATAGATTATTAATCCGATGGGTTCAAGCAGCAACCACGTAAGGGGATTTTTCCAGCCCTGCTTTACTCCCCATCACCTGTGTTTGTCCTACGAACAGAGTAGCTGTACAACAAACAGAGCAAATGAAGCAGAGTAGCTTCCCCCCTTGCAGGCCCTCTCAGGGGGGACACTATCAAGATGTCCTCTTGAGCTGTCCATAGGATGGAATACTCAGTCAGGTAAGCTTGCTCCCAATTAGTCAGTCAATGCAGTTCTGTGAATTTCAGAGTCAAAACAGTCTGTCCTTTGAACACAGTACCCAGCGGAGTATCTATTTTCCCTTTTCCAGGCAGCCCTCCTCCCTCTTCCAATCCTCCACCAACACCTCAGGACCCAAATTTAGGTTTATCCCATCAATATCCTTCACAGCTATGAAGATCCCTGCTCAATTAGCTCATCAGCCAGGGTGCACTTTGATAACACGTATGAACAGCGGCAGCGCACCCCTGTCACATCATCATACAGCTCCCCCATCACTCAAATGCTGATCCTGGGGCACACAACGAAGAATGGGTTTTCAAGAGATGATGGTGGTCGCAGAGCTGTGCCATTTCTTCCAAACACATCTCATCCAATGAGATGCCAACATCCATGTGCCTCAGTGGAAGATGAAGCTAACCCAAACAGCTGCAGCGATCACTCCTGCTTAGGAAAATCCCACAACTGGAAGAAGAAACAGTTCCCAGATGACCTGCCAAGCTGCAGAGTCACAATGGGGCACGTCCACACCACTTCTGGGGCCACCCCCATCTGCAGCTAAGCTCAATTAGGAGCACTGAAATTCTGTTCTCCTGTCTTTGAGGATGAGACCAAGCTCCTCAGTGTCTCAATACTGCAGGGGTGCTTAGGGCTTCTAGCCCTGTGATGCAAACTAGAACAAAAATACCCTAATTACAGCCCTTTTATTACAGGGAATGCCATCCTTTTCAAGCCTTTATACGCCTGTCAAGCAAAGCACAAGGAAGACAGATTTCACAGCAAGTTATACAGATGCATGAAGCTGTGTATAAGTTGAATATTACTAGAAATTAAGGAAAAGCCATGAGAAGAATATGCTAAAGAAAAGCTGAACACCAGTGGAAAGAAAAAAGCAGCAACTACTCAAGCCACCAACGCAACGAGTAGGAGAGGTTTATAGATTAAGGAGGATAGAGAAGGAAGATCTTACTTAGAATTACGGCTACGCAACAACATAATAGCCAGCGAATCAAATTACTAAACAGGTAGATTATTCTGCACGTTATCTGTCATGCCACGATGCAGAAGTGACCTCATTAACATTGTTCCACTCTAAACAATTTGGTGTTGCGCTTACACACTGCACTTTGAAACAAAAGCCCAGGGAGCCTGGCAAAGGAGAACAATCCCTATTTTGTTGTAAAAGGCTGCATGTACATAAAACACCCTAAACCTCAGCTGCTGTTCTATGAACAGAAGGCTAATTAGAAACATATTTCAGGGCAGGTGAAACAGATTAGTCCTCTCCAGGACTTCTGGAGGCAAGTGGTGTACATCAGCCTCCCAGCCACATTCACAATGGCTCATTCACCTATAACCCACCCTGAAAAGAAAAAAAACCCCAAACACAATCCTGAAACACCATGGGGATTTCTTAGAGCATTTCAACAAAATCCGAAATCACTGAACTAAATCATGGTTAGCATAAAATAGTACACCACAACAATACCTAGAGTCATTGAGCAAAGCAGGGTATTTTAAACACTTGCTCATCCAAGAGGAAAAGATAGCACTTTGACATGTTAGGAAAGATGCCGTTCACAGCTCTGCCAGGTAACTGCGCTGGTGAGAAATGAAAGAGCAAAGTTCAATGTTGGTGCCCGGGGAGGATCTAGCGGGCTGCCAGCATTGCCACATGTTAGAACAAATATAGGACTTCCAGAAAGTACAGAGGGAGCACATGTTCAGACATTAAAAAGTGACCTGAAAAGAAAGAGAACTGGGTTTGTGCCATTTTATCTCACTTAGAGGAGAAAAATGGCCAACAGCTTTTTTGGAGGCAGAAAATCTGCCCATTTTATACATCAGACATTCAAGTCCTGTCTAGCCTGGAAGAAAATGAGATGGTGACATGCCAGGAGCCAAAAGCAGTAAGGCAGGGGCATTTTTAGTATCAGATGAACAACTTTTAACACCACCAATTTAACTTCCACCAAAAAAATCCCCCAACCTCAAACAGCAGTGCCTTGGGTAAAGACCAGCACCATTACCATCTTCATTCTTCCTCCTTCAGTATTCTAGATTCTAAGTTGAGCAACCAGGCCTAGTGGGAGGTGTCCTTGCCCATGGCAGGGGGGTTGGAACTAGATGGTCTTTAAGGTCCCTTCCAACCCAAATCATCCTATGATTCTAAGATGCAGAAAAATTAACATCACTGAACCTCAGGATTGAAACAGGTTTTCCCCTCTCCTTTTAGGGTCCTTTCAGGCAGTCTTGATACACCTTAAGAGCCCAAAATAAATGCACAAATCCAAGTTTTCTATATTTCTTACTCTTTTGAAGGTCCACTTAACAGAAATACCTGATCTATGTGGTTTCTTTACTCCCAAAGCCACACGAACCAAATAATACCTGAAACCTGCCTAGTTTAATTTAAAGAACTATTTAAGAACCAAGTTTGTACCACTGACTGAAAAAGAAACATGCAACTATTCAACCCTTCTCTGCAAGATGACTGAGAATTAAAGGCTTGTTAAAGAACTTGTATAGGCTTATCTCACATTTAAATTAATTCAGTTAAGCTGAACTCATATGTGGAAGTATCTTAAGTAAAAAGCCATCAACTCCAGCACATTCTCCGCTGCAAGGGCTGTATCCTTCATATAAGTAGAAAGAATTTAGTGCAGCTCTCCTCAGTGCAAATAAATGAATGCAAAATTAAAAAGAAAAAACACATAGGAAACCACAGAACATGCTATTCAAATCTCTTCCTTTTTCATTCAGACCATTCTACATAATTCATCAAAAAATGCATCGCATCACTCTACTTTGTGAGGAGAAACCAATTGAGCTGGGTTTCACTCTTCTATTCTCTGATACAACAATTGCCTAATTTTCCTTTCCTACTCTATTACCCAAGGCAAGCTGGAACAAACGTATCTCACATTCTCCTGTTGCAAAGGATTACCCAGATTTCAAGCCCATGTTCCAGGAGGACTGGTATTTTTCTCTTGTATCTTCATCTTGGTAAGACAGCAAGTTTTCTTCCCTGAATGGAGACCACGTGGGACAGGACTGCAGTTCAGCATCATGCTTGGTGGACTTGAGAAAGCACTTTTCAAAAGCTAGAAACGGCGACGGAGACCACAGTAGCAATTAAATTACTTGAAGAGTTTCTCCAGTGAAAATGGAGATTTTTTTTTTTGCATCTGATGGTACCTGATCCAATTCCATTCTAGGTTCTTCAAAATGAAGAAATTCAACACAGAATTTGGGCTCTGACTTGCAGTCACTGAAGCAAATAGCTGTGAATGCACATGACATCCCTCCCCAAAAACGACTGTGCTGTTTTCCTGCTAGAAATAATACAGGGACAGAGTAAGATGGAACTCCAACTGCACAATTCCTATCCCAGTGCATCGCTACAACCTCATGCTACGGCAGGAAGGGATTTTACTTGGTTCCTCTCTGACCAGCAGCAGGACTGTGTCTCTGTCAGAGAGGCACTTGGGTTTCCCCATGCCTTTGGCCAAGGGCCAGCAGGCAATTCAGACAAGAGGAGGTGGTGGCCAGCAGCCCCACGGCTCTGGACCAATCCAGTTCTCCAGAGGCTGCAAAGCTCCGATTGCACATGTTCCCACAGCCAGTGCTGCTCATGCTTCATCGTTACAGCAGTGTGAAATTACCACCTTCCACCTCTTCTCTGCCCAAAAGAAGGCAGAGATCGTTATGAGGGGTGGGTTACGTTTCCTGCCAACTTTTCCCTCAATTGAATCTCATGTCTGTTCAGAGAGAGAGAAGAATTGTGATATTGTCCTTCAGTTAATTCAATTGATATGGATACCATAAGACTCCAGGACAGTTGGCTTGCTCAGTTACCCTGATGTTATTTTTCTTCCTGTTGCTGCTGTACAGCCTGGGCTCTAAAGTATTTTCTTGCTGTAGGAGCATCTCATATGGTATTAGAGGAAGTAGCTTAGACACGGATGTTCAAGGACAACAGCTCTTCTGCTGCTGACACCAGACTACAGGGACTAACAGATACACTGGGCTGATGCCAGCATGGCTTGGCCATACTCATTTCCCCTCCTCACCGTCCTCTGAATGGGTTGTTTCCCACAGAAAATCTTCTTACTCCGGCCATTCAATACTATTTCTGACAGTCTGAGCTATGCTTTAAATACCAGCCCAACCACAAGCATGGCTCCTACCTGACAAAGTCTAGATTCTGGTAGGAAAAAAAAAAAAGAACCTAAATAAATTACCATCTTTAATATTTCTGTCTATGCTTAAATCTGGGGGCAAGCAAGCTGCACAAACCCTCAGCATCCTGTCTGGAAGAGACAAGTAGCTTCCTATTTCCAGTACTCAGCGTTAGTGGCACATTATTCATGTTTGGTCTACATTAACACACATGTATATATCATTTCAGCCTTTTTAATGGGCACAGAATCCAGTAAGGGAAATTTTAACATTTGATCATAACAAAAGCCAGCAAGGAGAGCTCAGAATCTGCTCTTTAGCAGTACATGCCAAGGTAGGGGCAGGTAGAAGATAGGGAGCCCTACGGCCATGACCAAGACCACACTCCTGGGGGCAGCAGCAGCTCCTCATCTGGCTCCCAAGGGCTTTGTCCCAGGCAAAATACAGCTGTAGCCATTCTGACATCCCAAATATTTGATACCTGAGGCTAAAAGCTGCTTTGCATGTGCTTACACTGAGCCCTTTCCAAGCTATTCAGCTACTCTTCCTCAGGTTTAATACGAGCAATACCTGAAGAGCAAGCAAACTTTGAACAAATCTGGTTCAGTTCTTGAGCCACAATAAATCTTTGAACACACCCACCTCAGAAAAAGCCAAGTTCACTTTATTAAGCAACGTTCAGCCTCCAAGCAGGGACCACACAAGTCTCAGCCCACGAAACAGAAAGAAATAGCCGAGACCGCACAATTTCAGCCTGACTTTAACTGGGCATTTCAGCGCGATGGGTGTTTCTGCTTTCACCATAAGGCAACATTCCAGGTCAATGAAAAACACCCCGCCAGTCCCAGAAAGCAGCAGCCGCTGCTGCACACGATACCATTAACCAGTTACACAACAGAGCTAAGAAAACAAAAGCAGCCATTTCCTCACACCCACCCCACCTTCCTCCACCCTCCTGCCTCCCCAGTCCAGAGATCCAGGTCTTCTCCCAAGGCCCCCCGATGGCATCTGGCATCAGCTGCTTTTGTTTTCTTGCCACCATGGCAACCTCTGTTTTAATTTGTCCCAAACACTGAACAAATGCTGGAGTTTCAGGCAGAGTTGGGCTAACTGGAAGGAAGACATTTACATAATAAAATCTTAACAGCTGTTCTGTCAGTCTCTGTCTGGAATCCCGCCCAGCAGAAATGAACAACTCCTCAAAGAGGCCAACCCAGGGGATTTAAAGGCAGATGTAAATTATCACAGCCAAATCAAGCCATGGTGTTAACACGTTTCACACACTTGGAGTGAGGCAGAGATTTGCTTAGGGAAGCCACGAGTGCCAGACAGGAGCCCAAAGACTTAAAAACTTGAGCTTCCTCTGGGTTTCCAATTAACTCTTTCTTACAGGAGCAAACTCCACTTAACCCAAAGAACCTCACCTGATTGGAGGCAGTAACACCTATTTGCTCTTCAAACAGGAGTATTTCAGTGTACTCTGGATTTTAAGGCTTGCTCTTAACTAATGACATGCAACAGAAAGAATAACCCTAGTACAGAGGAATTAGGCTGTCATTCTTTTTTTCATCTGATAAGTCTATATATGAGAAAAGGCCTCACCTTTGTGTTTGCTGCAATCCAATTAGAAGTTTCACTGTCATCATCACACTTCTTAATCCATTTCTTTAACCACTGTTAGAAAAATGAAGAAAGAAGAGTTACATTTAAGTAGAGGAACTGTAAATGTTTACATTAAGGTAACAGTAAGGAACACACAACCACACGGGAACATGGCAGGGTAGTGGTGCTGGAAAGTGGCACAAACAGCAACTAATTTAGTTGCAGACATTTCCTGCATCACCATCCTGATCCAGCGAGCATGATCGTTCAGCACAAACACTTCAGCAATGAGTTTGCAGTTCTTAAGTTCAACCAGCACAAGCTTCACATGGGCCTCTAAAACCATAAGGATGTTGTAAGAGTGACTTGCCAAAACTGCAGTCAGACCCCCTGCGATGGCCAGCTTTACATCAAGCCAAGTTTTTCCTTACATTTGCAATTCCCACTCATGTCTGGACTGTCCAGCTTACACTCCCCCCCCCCCCCCCCTTTTTTAAACCTTACCAAGAACTTGGCTTTACCAAATGAACACAAGTAACAAAAGCAAAAGACTGCTTGCACCTCTCAGATAACAAACTAACCACATCTAGCCTGGAATGACCTCTCCAAAGGTTTAGCATCCTTGTGTGGTTTTCCTTCCATCTTCCCAAGGAGGTTTTTTTTTGCATTTGTCACTAGGAATGCAGACTGCTCTGTCCCCAAGGCACAAAACCTGGCTGTCCACGAGCTCTGCATAGGCCGCAGGATGCCAGGCTTGATTACAGCTTCTGACAGCCTCACGAAAAAAAACAGCCCAGTTCCAGAGTTCGCCGCACAGCAGCAGGTCCCAGGACCAAATTAATTCCTTCCGAACAACAAATCACAAGCCCGCTGAAGCACTGAACGCCTACAGAAGCGCCTAGTACAGTAACGCTTGTTGTCAAGTGAAGCATTCACTCCTGAAGCACCTTTATTCCTCTTCAGAGGGCCACAGCTGTAACAGCCGCCTCCTCCTCCAGACAGTTCCCTATCTGGCTGAGGGCACTGTTCCTTCACAAGGTCCAATTTTGAGGCATCCTAAAGGCATCTGGTATGATTTCGCTGATTCTTCTCACACTATGATCTAAGCAGGTGAACTACTATGCTTCTTGATTCGAACAGCCACAAAGCTTATGCTTCATTTCTATGTCTTGCACATAAATTGGCTTTAAACTTTTTCAAGTTTAGAAAAGAACTTTGATGTGCTTACCTTGCATTTAACAGGATCATGCCAGTTTTCACCGCAGTTAAAACTGTAAGTGAAAGAAAGGAGAAATAAGCAAATAAGGTAGATGACTATACTTTTATTTCACTAGGTTAACACCGTGAAACTTTTCTGGTCGTTCTGCTGAAAGACCAAAGCCAGTCCTAAGGAAACATTACACACGTCAGAAAAAAAACCCCTCGAATCCCTCAACGGCTATTTCAGAGCAGTATATATATCTCAGAACATTTTGATTCTTTACAGTGCCTGCAGTCAAGAACCTCACCTAATCTGGAACCATTCCTCTGAAATCCATCTCTCACTGAAAGCTGGATCTGTCTCATTGTAAAAGGAGGCTCAAGAGACAGAGAGCAGCAACTACATAGTGATGGGCTTTGCAACCAGCTGTACCTAATCCTTGCTTACCATTTGAAGCCCATCCCCTCCCCATACTTCTCCCACCACCTCAAACCACATCCCAATACAGACTTACAGAATACATACTAATAGACTTTCAAAGTGGTAAGTAAAAACCAGCATCAACTTCTTTTACTTGATTATTCTTACCAAAACTGACGTCCACATTTGCAGCGAACAGGTTTAGCATCAGGATATTGGACTTTAACAACGTGGTGGCAATCTGGGGCAGGACACCATTTTAAAAGTCGATTACACTATGAAATAAAGGAGAAAAAAACACCACATAACAGAAAAAGGATGTCGCACAAGGACCCTACCTGCCCTTCATCCCTTTTCATCCTTTCAACCAGGACCTTCAGTCAACGCTCCTCCTTCCTGTCTTACCAGTCCTCTGCAATAAGAGTGCTGCCTCCTCAATCTCAACATTTACTTTCTTTCTACTGAATGAAAGCAGGTGTACGATAGCCAACTCTTCACCGTCAAACGGCCTCTTAAGAACAATGAGGAGTGTAAACACTTCTGCTGACCTTCCAGCTCACCCAGAGAAATATATTTGAAGAATACGAAGCTATGCAGCTTTCCACTGAAAAAAGCATCTGTTGTTTGCAGCTACCTGTCTCTGTCCCACCGCTGCAACAGCCTTTCTGAAACTGCTCACACACCACGCACACCAGCTTTTTACAAGCACCGCTTTCTAACACCCCTTGAACACCATCGCCTGTTCCTGCTGTGCTGCAGGCAGGCACTGGTCTGCACCACTAGACTTTTGTCAGTCTTTCAGTCTGCAACACATGCTTAGCTCTGGTGTTGCGTTTAAAAAAAAAAACCAAAACCAAAAACCAAAACCAAAAACCAAAAAACTACCCACCAACCAAAAACCACTGCATCATCACTTCAAACAAGGAGTGAAAGCTCGATCCCAGTTACAACTTACATACTGGGCTGTACAGTGAATCTGGACACGTACAACTGGGAAACTGGGGCAGTGGAAGTCTTCCAAAGCACCTTTCTCTAAGTTTATGTTGATTTTGAGGTTGCAAAGCTATTAGTATTTTGCTAAAAGGAATTTTGCAGCTTTACGTCAAATGGCAAATGTTTAAGGCATGTTCTTGTTTACAGGAATGTTTCCTGGTTTTCAGTCTGAAGTATCTGAGGTAACATTCAAGAACTATAAATATTAAGTGTTCCTCAGAACCTATATATTGAACAGCTCTGGCATTCTCTTTATCCACAGCTGCTTCCAAAATCTCTAGGTCTTTTGTCCCACAGATTTATTTTTTTTTAATATTTTCCTACAACTACACCTGTAACTAAACAGGCTATAAAACAACCCCTGGAAAGCCTCTAACTTGTAGTCACACTAGATTAGAGAGTATGCAAAAAAAACCTGCTCTAGAGTTATAAACAAGCCTCACTTCTCTGGTTTAGTACACGTGCGAGACAAGACCACCTAGAAGCCATTAAAAATTTCAAATGAAAACTCACCTCTACAAAACTATTGGTTATTAAATGCTGGTACTTTAATTTAACCTTGGAATCTGTGATCAAACGCCTGTGGAAAGGGAAAAAACACAGAAAAATTATTGTATTAGTAAACTCACTTTTTTCATACATAGCCAGTAAGTTAAGACAGACAAATGGTTTTGATTCCTCCTCCTACACTTGCAGGTACTTTTTTGTACTTACCTGTTTCTCTGTTTGTTGGATCATTTATTATTATGAAAACTACAAATAATGTATTTAACTTCTAGTATTAGCTTCAGAATCATACAGAAGGCTTACACAGTTCAAAAGAACTAAACCTCTTAGTGTGGGGATTTTTATTTAAAAACACTTTCCTGAAGAGCCCAAGAAACAGAACAAACAATTTCATTAGTTCATTTACATTAAACATGCATTTTGTGGCAAATGCTTTTAAAAAGGTCCAGAACAACTGCTGCACGGTTAATAACTTCAGCAGGCCTAATGTTACCCGGGTTTCAGTGGAATGCTACAGCTTTGGTTTAAAAGTGAATATGGTTTTAATCTATTTACCATAAAAACAAAGTTGATTTAAATTCAACATCATAGAGCGTGTACACAACATCGATTTTAACTTTAAGTCAGTCAGCTCGGAAGCTGGAGAGCAGAAGGAAACTAGACAGATAGGAATCCTTTAAAAGCACAGTGACCACTTTCCTCCTGGACATGCCGACCCAGTTGGCATTTGCAGACTGTCCAGCCTAGATACATTCAGAATGATTTAATTATATACGGCTGAGCACTTGTATATACATCTTTCAGTTATGACTGAAGTGTCTTCTGCATATATATAATATAAAGCTAGACTAATACACACATTGCAGTATTTCTGTTTTACATCATGCTGTTGAGTACAGCTTTATACAGGCCATATCACATATAAATATTGAAATTAATAGATTATCCATTTCAGGGTGCAGCCAAAATCAAGCGTACTCCTGCGTGTTATCATGCCAAAATTCATTAAAGAACAGTGCATGTGACGATGTGATCTTGCATAAATCCTAGCCCTTAGCCGTCTGGGGAGCTCCTCACCAAATGACGTGCTGGTTATTACATAAACACAGCATGTGGCAGCCAAATTCCCAGTGCTAAAATAAAACCAATCAGCTGACAAAGCATCTCATCCAGCTCATGTCCATGGCAAGACTGCAATTTTGGAGTGAAACTTATTGAAGAATGAAAAAACAATTTGAACTTACAATATGAATGATAAACCTTACTTTCTTACTCCATACCCAAGCTTCCATGCATAACAAATGTCACTTTAAAAATTTATTGTGTTATATTTATATAGCAGGAACTGGAATTTAAATGAAGAGTAATTCCATAGCTAACCAGAGCACACAGAGTATGCAATCCACCATTTTTTGCTTACCAAACTGCCTATGATCACTCCATGTTAGCAACCTCACCTGCTCTAGGTTCAACAGCACTTCCACAGCACCCCACTCAGGTCAAGACTTTCATGAACTTTGCTCTGAGTATTATTGTCTTTTGACAAACAATAAATGAAACTGGACAAATTAAGAGATGAGAACCATTCCCAGAGCCCACAAACCATCCTTTGGGGTACATTCCTCCGTGAGCCAAGCTATAAAAGAAGCAACCGCACCGAAGAAGCCAGGTTGGAAAAGCAAACTGCTTACAAAGACAACACTTGATCTCTCCTGGCAGCTCAGTTCAGAACCACACAATCTCAAAAATTCATCCAAAGATGGCGGCAATCCTTCATCAGACTATAAATTTTATGCCTTTGTTCCATTTTAATAATGCAAACTCCTCAAAGACATCAATCAGAGGAATTAGCAAAATGCACATCACGTGAGATGTCAAACACCCTCCCAAAGGAATTACTTCAAGACCTGACTATGTTCTGATCTGACACAGAAGCGCTGGTATTTGCAACTATGCAAATGAAGCCTAAAAATGAGGCAACGCTCCATACGACTTCCATACGGGAACCCAAAATCCATCCATTCCCACCGAGTGGGTTGATTCTCAGAAGTTAACTACCAGACTGCTGCCACCCACGAGCAGCGGCCGTTAGACACACCAGTAATAAAGTCAGCCAGGCTTGCTTATTAATGAAATCAACATCTTTGCATGTAGGTTAAAGCAATTACCAGCAGCATTAGCAAGGGTGAACAAGGGATAAAAACAGATTACCTTCAGCCAGTTTGAAGTTCTTCAAAGAGCTGAAAGGGACCCTCTGTTCAACCTTCCTACTTAAGCTCAACAGTAGCAAGGAAAACAGACAGTAAGATAGCTAAATACTCACAAATCCTGGAAAGTCATCCAAATTCCTGAGTTTGGACTTTTATAGAGATAATTCAACTTGGAGATGTCCTGCCTTCTCGAGGGCAAGTAGTGAGAAGGGAGCAAATGAATGATTTGGCCTATTTACTCTGATTTCCTGATGGAAAACTAATGTCTCTATACATTACACATTAATCTTAGATTCCTACAGGTTGGAAATCTAGAGCTGGAGACTTTGTAAAAAAGAGATCTAAAAAGAGAGTAACTAAGGACATGGGAGGGGTGCAGGTTCCAGTCAGAATTACTTAAGAGTTTTATTCTTGCCATGTCATAAGATTGCTGCAGTTGTCCATCTTTGCTTTTAAAGGAAAGCATTAGGCTTCTGAAAAAAAAAAAAAAAACAAAAAACAAAAAAAACCAACCACCACCAAAACCACACGTCCCTCCCCCAGACATTCCAGGTGTCGTGGGTTTTTACCTCCACAAAACATTTATAGTTTTACTTAGATAAAGAGAACTTGTTCGCTTTACCACCTAGATGCCATTTTACTATCGTAGGCCCCAGGTATGTCTGGCATTTCCGGGTTGGGGGGAATCCCACAGCATGTGGTGTGAGCTGAAGACTGCACAGATTGACCCCAGTGTCATGGTTTTCTGTGCTGTAAAAGCCATGAAGTGAAACGTAAGGGTAGTCAGACCTACCACTAATATCAAGCAATAGCAACAAAAGCCATAGTAACAAAAGCCAGCACTGCTGTCCTCTTCTCCCATCCTTTCCTCGCTACTGGTACCACCATGGCCTCCAACAATTTCAGCTATGCTACTCTATATGCATTATTTGAACAGCTTATTGGAACTGTTGCAATCAAGAAAACACTCAACAAATTTCCTACTGAGAGCGTACAACACCACAAGCTGAGTTCAGACTCCAGTAAACAAAAATCTCAATCAAGTCACTCAAGATACTATGCCAACTTCTGTTCAGTTTCCACCCACTGAACTCTACAAGCCACCTCTCAACAGGGCATGAAAATATTTCAGCTACTTCCACTTCTATCCAGCCTCCACTTCATGACTGATGCAGAGGGGTATGGGAAATCACTAGTCTGAAAGCAACTGATATAAAACCCAGCAAATTAATACCAATGAGAGTGAGTCAGACTTCAGGAAGGAAGGAATAAGGTAACAGAATAAGCTTCTATTTAGATGCTTTTTAGTATGAAGAATTAAAATGAACTTAATCAAGGTTCACGATTATGAAGGATGTTACTCATGCAATAACATCATCCAATATAAAAAAGAAGGAAGCTCATGGAATTCACTGCTCCACCACGTACAAGCAGTCATCCTATAGCTGGAGAACTTAATAAGCAAAGTAACACAGGCTGACATACCAGCTTAATCAAATCTTATGTTTGAGGGTCAACTGCTTTCTATCAGAGGGCATAAAACACACCCTACATAGGACTTCTTCCCTCTGACTCACACATTAACTATAGCTATAGGACTTGGTGAACCAGTGGGCTAACCTAGGGAGGAAGTCCTAAATTCCTACGTAAATCAAAGGAAACAAAATGCACACAGCAGTTAAACAGGGTTTGGAAAGACTGCCTGGTGTTTATTATGCTGTCGTGCTGACCAAATTGGTCAAGGAGTCTTTCCTCCAAGTACTGTGGCGTGGGTTTTTCAGACCGAAACAGGAAGTTAAGAGACATACCGGTATCAAAATAAGCAGTTCAAGACCAACCTCTCTGCTGCCTTAAAGCCTTTATGCAGGTTTGTGGGGGTTTTTTTTTGTTTGTTTGTTTTTGGTTTTTTTTAATAAGCCAGTCCATTTGACTAGCACATGAGTAACAAAATGGAAAAGCAGAGGAAAGACAAGAGGTAGCAACTCATCATACTTACATAACTGTATTGTCATCGACTAAGATATCACAGCCATGAGCAGGGCATGAAATGGTCTGAAAAAAAAAAAGGTCATAAAAGGAACAGTGTTTATCCTATTTTTGTATTATACAGAATTGCAAGGCAACAGACTTCACTACAGAATAGCACAGCAGAAATGGCACGTAGGCTCTGTCATTACATCCCAGATCTGCCACTGTGCACAGCATAATTCCTCCCACCCAGAGCAAGGACGCATGCACTAACTCCACATAGTTCCCTTCAGCTTCACCCGTGGCAAAGACTGCAACACCCAAAGCTTTGGGGCTTGGGTTTTCTCTGTTGTTCTTTTGGGTTTTTTAAACTTTAGTGGGGCAGAATTCTCCCTTTTCTTTCCCCTTCCTCTCCAACACACAGATTTTCCACAGATAAGTCATGACGTAGGTGACTTGACATTTTACCTGTCCCATGCCTTCCTCCATTATTTTGGTAGTTAAATATTCACTCCAGCACTGCATACAGAACTTGTGTCCACACTCTAGGCCAGTAAAGTACTGCAATGACAAAGAACATAGGATATTGGATCATTTTATCATGTGGATTCACTCGTTCATTTCGCCCTTCTTGATGCCGTGCAGTTTCCCATCATCTCTCATCCTCCACACCAAACTTGAGACACTACTATTGTATTTCACTTTATCACCACTACAGAACATTGCCAACGTAGCTTTAGTCATGCTTTCAAAGCCAGACTTCAATCTCCAACCCTAGCAGCAAGGAAAGGTGTGGCTAACATTTCCATCCTGCCTGCCCATTTAAACTGATCCTTGGTTTAGGAGTACATCTAGAGCACAGCATGGCTCTCCCCAGTGGTACTCCTGCAAATGAGGAAGACACAAACTGTGACCTGTTTGGTGGTGTTGCATGTAAGATGATAATGGAGTCTTCTTTCCTCCTGTTTTTCCACTTGGCTTGCTACTACATGCGGGTGCTGCCCAGAATTCCCACAATATGCGCACCAGCTACGCACCAGCACTAATTTAGCTCCCTCTTGTAAAGGAAACAGTAAGTGATCAGCGAGCGGTTCGCATTTCTGGGTGAGCACTAAACAACAGAAATAGAAAGAATTGTGTGCATTTACGCTTTAATGCGTATGCAGAAAGTTTGCCAACTTGCTTGGTAAAGTTCCCTCTGAAACCCACATGTTCATCAGATGAAGACACTAAAGATCCTAATTGGCAGGTGTAAATTACTCAATACAATTCAATAATGAGTAGCTGTTGCAGACAGCAACAAGGACAACTTCATCTGTGTATGCATCATCTAACACAGAGTATTTTAAGATACTATCTGGGATTGAATGGTTACACAAGGGGTGGAGAAGCAAACACTGCTGAAATTAAGTCACTTTTCTCAGGTCATCCTAAAGTTATTTTATAGCCAGAGCCACGGGCAAGGACAAACTGTACTTAAAACACTTCACTCATACCACTATGCAGGTTACTGTTTGATGGCTTCGCTTTTCAAACCATTCTCTTTTCTCAGCCAGTAAGATAAAACAAGACCTCCACCCTGAGATACCATCAACTTGTGTGAAACTCCATAAATGAAAGAATCCTGGTTATCTTCTGCAGAACAGCCCAAAACAGCAGCAGGATGCTGTTAACTAAGAAAACGAGACGAGTCCGTTCTAAGATAATAAAGTTCTACCAAAACTAGAGACTCAAGACCATGGCCACCACATCATCCACCTTGCTCATCCGACACTGGCGTATTAGCTGGGTTACGCTTGTCTTTCAATGCTACAGCAACTTGGATTGTGCAGGGAAGGTGCTTGTTAGCACATTCTTCCCACAGCCTCGCCATTTAGTGATTCACACTCGTCTGGCACTCCTGCCATCAGCAGAGGCACAGGTTTGAACCTGAGGCTTGGAAACACGCTGTGATGCCGCAGCCAGCAAGCTCGACTCTGTCTGCCCTTCGCTCACCAGGAGCGGCAAAGTGGTTAAGATCTGACCTGACCAGCTTACAAGGGGACACGTGAGCTGAGCATCTGACTGTTCTAAGTAAAAACCGAGATACTCACCCAAACCTTTGCTTTCTTTGGAACAAAAATCAGAGCGGTGCATCCTGTCAGCACCACAACTCAAGGAAAGAGGAGGCAGACAGCTATGGGGCCAAGGTATACCAACTCCAAGACTGGAAAAAAAAAAAAAATCACTTCCAGTTTTTGAACCATTCCTGAGCCTGGTAACAAGGTACCTGATGCTCCACAGATGGTGTTGTGACCAAGTGACCTTCCCTGGAGATGAAGGGTTATGGTGGAAAAGCCCCCAACATCTGTAACTTTCAGGAAGTCAACAGCACACAGCCTGAAGATGGCACTGGATTTTTCCTAGGATTATGGCTTCTCCACATGTTATGGGAAATAAGCATGGACAAGGGGATAATCCCTTAATGAACCGAAATACTCCTGCAGCAAGCACGCACAAGGAGGCACTACAGAATATAGGTAAGCACATATCTTCACTTAAGACTCATTTCAGTTACTTCAGGCAGTGAAAAGATTTGCTAAATGCCCACATAAAAGGCAGCAACCACACTTCCTCCCAGGCTGTAAAGAATCCAGAATATCTTTCAACTCATTTCTTTACTTTGAGGGAGTTCCCAATTATTTTTGGCTAAGCTGACCGCAGATGTCAAGGGAGCAAGCAAAAAAGGCCAACATAAAACCACCAAGCGTAAAAGGCAACTGACTTCTGAAACAGCACGTTATCACAGGGGACAGCTCTACTTTCTCATCACCTACTTTTCCTGCGATGCCAAGTGCTAGCAGCAGCATGCTGCCATTCAATACCTGCTCTTCTGGTAGCATCAAACTGACCAAAGAAGGGATCAGATGCCCCAAGATGCGTTTACCATGACAGCCTCCCTCAGGCTTTCTTTACTTCAGTAATGATGATAGCACTGACAGACTAAGTAATCTGCGTGTCCTTAGAACACACACACACAGTTTGCACAACAGCACGATGTTCCCCAAACACCCCCACCCCAGCAGCCTTGCTCTCAAATGGAACCTGAGGGGTGAGATGCAAGAGAAGAGGTAGGCAAAGCCGTGATCCTCTCAATTCCCATCTTCACCAATAAGGGTTTCGCCTGAAATAACTACTGGGACTTGACATTGGTTCATGGGGACCCAGAGGCACTAAAATATCTCCCTGAAGTTTTCAAATCATCAGGGTACCATGCTGTCTTGAGAGCATCAAATGCTTCATTTTGCAGGTGCTTCCCTAAACCTCAAGTCACAGTCCTTTGGAGGTGACTGAAGAGCTATAAAGACTTTGTATTTCCCTGATATGTGCTTTAAAAGGCAAATACCACTGGCAAAGACCCCATGAAAGAGTGAATATTTAAGACTTAGATTTCAGCAATGGCTGTACATTGTACAATCTCTTAACAAGTGCTACTCCAAACTCCCAGCTTTCTATAGGCTGAAAGGGGCTCTCAAAAAAATACAGCTTTTTCTGGGGGGGGGGAAATAAAAGCTGACCATTGCAAGTGGATTTAAAAGCTGAGATTTTAGGTTAGGTATTGAACATAACTTATCCTAGAATTATAATTCACATTGACCAAATGAGCTTCAAACCAGATGGCTTATGGTCACCTTAGACACAGAGGCACTACAGCCTTTTAAAGAAGAAATCATAGTTTTCCTATATGCTCCAACTTTTATGTACGGCAAAGAAACAGAGAGGTCCCCCTCTGTTGTCTCTTGACTTAAATCAACACTAACAATTCAGAGACATGTCTGCTCATTTGCAGCATCTCACTGCTCCAGCTAAGAAACTGCTCTTCTTAATGTGTTATTCGAACTACAAAACCAAGCAGCATTAGTGTGCTTTGTGCTGTTCTTCCCAGGAGCCAGAAAGCTGCTTCCCATGCAGCACATGTATCCCCAGCCAGAGGAAAAGCCTGTCAGTTGTGAGCGCTGCGCATGTTGTTCCCACCCAGCACAGCAAGTATATTAAAAAGGGAGAACAGTATGTTAAGAACATGAAATCTGAACTTCAAGTTTCCAAGAAGACCTTTTCTGGAGATGAACATTAAGATGCTAAAGATGTCTCCTCCCTTCTTCCTCCCCCCAATCCCTCTCCTATTTTCATGAAAAATGTTGCATAGCCCAAAATCAAAATTATTTCCTTACTACCTAAGTGGAAAGTCTGCAGTGATTAAACAGCAGGATTTTAGCATAAGGTAGAGTGCCAAACAGATTTCTCAAGCTTGTTTTCCTTTTTCAAAGCACTTCTTCACACAAAGCAAGCATCGATTCTCCTTTGCAGCTACTCTCTAAAAAGGAAGTCAGTGCACACAAGGCTTAAAAGGAGATGCACGAAGTCTCGTGGTTACTGGCTCAAGAGTAATAGTGATCTTAACCCTGAGAATCTCAGCTGCCTGAAACTGGGCTTTGCTCGGCTCTGCCTGTTCCAGAGCAAGGAAAAGGCTTGCTGTCAGGCTACAGCAGCAAGGTTACTTTTTATTCAAGGCTACTCCTGAACCCCAAAGCTCAAAATGGTTTCCATTCTTGCTGGAAAGCAAGCTCATAAAACATAAGCAAGAGCGGAAGCCTCGCGTAAAGGCTGCTCTGCTCTTTAAAGGACAGGCAGACATTCCTGTGTTTTGGAGGGTCAGGACAGCTTCACCAGGAACAGCAAGTTTTGGTAAAGGAAGAATTCCTCACGCATGTCAGCACTCCCGCCTTCTGGCAAAGCCACAGACAGACTCTCATGTTTGAGCTTTTCCACTAATCTCATTTTCTTCCGGGATCTCCCAGAGTTATGTCCTGCCCCTGGCAAGTCACAGCAAGTTGCTTGCCTGTACAAAACACAGCAGAAGCCTGGACCTCCGGTTAGCCTATCGGAAAGTTTAGTATTTGTAAATAGCTACCAAAAAAAAGCAGTGCCATCATCAATCTTACCATAAACCAGAAGACTATGGTAGAGCCTCAGCAAGCACTTCTACTCTAATCTTCTCTGATTCAGAAGGTATTACACAAACATGATAAAGATCCAAAGATACCTGTATGGGTTGTGTTCTCTGAACAACACAACTTTATTTTATTCCTAGTCTTACTTAGTTTTAGTCTAGGCTTTCTAGCTTGACTATTTTGCATCATTATTTACTACTTTTATAAACTGCTTCCTGTCTGGTCATTCTATTTAAGTAAATCCCTTTACCCATTGTGCTTTCCACGTATTTTTCCTTCCATATATCGTTTATTTGTATGTCTCAATTGGTACCTGACCTTTGTAAAATAAAAAAAATTTAAGAAAATCACTGATCTACTGTCTGCTTTTTCCTGAAGAACCTTACTACACTGCTGCCCAGCCCTGGCATCCTTAAAGGTTTTTGCAGAAGGGATAATGATTTCATTTGAAATAGAATCTCAGTTAGGGTAAACTAACACTGTTTAAGGTTTGTTTAAAAAAAAAAAAGTTTGTCAACCACACAGTAAGAATTAAAGAGAATGCATAAAGCACTACACAATTCCATGGTCCCCCACCACATCACTTGGCTCAGCTGCACCACACAAGACATAAGGTTTATTGCATTAAGAAACAATCTTGAACGTCATTTCTTATGCGTCTACTACAGATTAGAAGATTCAATGAACCAAGTGAAATCTCAGTTTCATTTCAAAGGCTTTTTTAAAATACTGTTGGAGACGTCCTTACAGATGTCTGCCCAAAAAGTGACGTTTCAGACAGCAAAGCCGGGGCAGTTACTGGTCAGCTAGCACCCTGGCTGCCAGGTACTCACCGAGTTTGAGTAGTTCAGATAGCAGATCTGACAAGGCATGTCCTGGGCTGATGACCTTGTGTTCATCTGGCGCGTTCGAGACTTTTTACTTGGATTAATTACATGACACTCTGCAAAGAGCTTCTCCAAGTTGCCATCGAAGTACCTGCATAACACACACAAGAGAATGGAAATTTAACTATCTTCCCTGGAAGTAATTTTTCAAATTCTGTTTGGGAATTAAATGTACAAAAGTTGGTTTTAGTACCACTACCTTTAACAAACTCTTCACTAACAAAAGACAGCATGGCGCTGACCAGAGAGGTGAATATTGGACAACTACATAATTTCAGAGATTTGGTCTTGAATTGCACTCTCCTGAAAATTCAGATACTTTCAATTCTTCAGCTACATTTCAAGTAATTCATGATTTTCCACAGTGATTTCTTTGCATTAAAGCTTCAGGACAGGAAACAAACAAGAACGTCTTACTGCACAGTCCAGGCATCAGGTCACTTTCCTAAAGCACAGGTTTGATGACCCCAAGGTACAATTCTCTTTTCAGCTTAAGCTTTCTATTTTCCCCTAATATTCTAATCACTAAAACATTAAAGAGGAGGCAGGAAGCAGCAATCAGCCATGGTTCGTGATTCAGCAGGTCCCTAGTTCCTGTACTTTACGTTTTCCTCCATGTATTCAGCGTACATTAAGTGTGCCCCGAAGAGGTCCAGACTTCAATTTTGGCACTTCCTTCTCTGATCCAAGGAGAAATGCGTCAGCAGGGTCAGACACTTTGTTCAGCTGACGGAGCACTTATGCATGGTCACCGATCTCCAATTAAGGCAACTGCAGGACTGTGTTTCACACACTTCAGTCATCTCCAGAGTCTGGGAACAACTGCTGCTGGACCAGGCCTCTATCGGATCAGGACTCTCATCTCCAGTTAGACCAGTCTTCAATTTCACACTGAGCACCCTACCCGCGTCCAAAGCCTGCAACAGAGCTAGCGCACAATCCACCTCTTGGGCCAAAATCCTACCCATTTGAGTATCTTTTGTCTCCAGTCAGACTGGGACGTTTTAACAACCTCCTGGGAAAATACAATTCCAGGTTTATAATGCTTCCAACGATTAGGTATCTCGTGGAAGGGAGGATGCAAAATTGGTTGGGGGAGATAAAAGACCACTTTATTTCCTATTTCCTTAAGAAAAAAATACTGTTTTGGTTTACAGTTTTACAGAAAGCTCTTGGTAAGGAGGACCAGATTTGAAAGAACCGTGAGTAGGCAGGTCAGCCTCCTCCCAGTATTAAGACACCACGCATCTTTCTCCAGCCTGCAGCAGCTGCTAAGATCTAGTAAAATCTAATCAGTCAGCTAACCTGCATGTATATCCCCCACTCAATGCCAGTAAACCAGCCATCCCCACCATCATCAGCAAGTTAAATTCAAATAAGGCGGCACTTACCTAGGGGAAACAGAAAAACGAAAACACATTTGACCACAGTGCAGTCACATTTAAGACCACCAAATTGACTTGCAGCTGACAACGGTCCCTGTAGCTAAGCACACAGGCAAGGCTGACCTTAAAGAGTCCTTGCAAGGCACACACTTAAACTCATCACAAACCAGATAAAAAAAAAAAAAAGAATCTGCTGTCCACCAACAGATAGAAAAGAACCAAGACTTTCTGCTGGGGAAAGAAGTTTCTAGGTCTCTCTCAAATCTGGGACTCAGCCTGGCATACATCATCTAACCCCAAACGCCTCTGGCTAGACACTCTTATCCTGCACTATTCCCAAAACGTTCCAAATCCATAGCAGCATTCTTGCAGCACTACCTACTGACAAGACTTGATGTACAGTTAAAAAGGGTTAATTTCACTGCTGGTTCATATGTTTCTTGAGGCACTTCATATCCTTTAGATGTTCATTTTCAAGACACTGAATTTTGAAAGTGGTGGTGAATTCTGGCACTGCAGCACACACGAGGCTTTGCCACTGGTTTTCAATGTTAGCTCAGCGATTCAACCAAGTTATTTTGTTTGCCTTCAGGATTACATATATCTAGAAAATTTTAGCAAGTTAATTCAGTGTGGTCCCATTATAGGCAGTATTAAAGAATCATGAATAAATATTAACTCTACAAAAGGTTTCCAGCCGTCAAACTGTTCTTACATGCATCACAATCAGTGTAGGACATCCTCAGTTTGCAAGGAGCAGACAAACAGTTGGGTGCGAAGTTTGTAAAGAAAATAGTTTTGAAGACAAATGCTATGATGCAACTAGAATGCTGGCATTCTTGGTCAGCTAAATGCTTATGGAAATACAAGATATTTGTAATGGTGGGCTGTTTTCAAGGGTGCAAATCCACATCAGGAACTTGACCTCACTACTTGCACCAGGCAGTTCTATTTTTAGAAAATCCCTGCAAAAGCTACTTTTCTGAGCCATAACACCTACTGCCCTACACCAAGAAATACAGACAGAAAGTCACCAGCAATTGCTTTTCACCTGGAATCACCTATCCACTCTGAATACCAATGGGTAATTAATTCAGAACAACCATTTACTTCCCAGGCTTTCAGTAGTTTCCCAATAATAGATAGAAAATAAGTGATTTGACATTGTGTTTTTCTTGGGGCTAAAGCCTAATGACAAAGGTAACTCAAGTAAGATGCATCAATTGGAGTCCCTAACCAATTTAAACATTTCCAAAGCACCAATACACCACAAAGCATGCAGGTGCTTACCTTTGGGTACAGCAGCCACAGCTCATATGAAATGGTTTCCATCTCGGAAGTGCCTGGTCTCTCCTACACTTCCACAGGAGAAGCAAACGAGGCAGCTGAGAGACTCAGCCAAGGCCATGCAGAGGAGGCAGAAAACATAAACCCAAGAAAAAAAAGGCTACGCTTTGCCTTTTTAACTCTGCTGCACTCCTTAATTCTTACAGTATTCACTCTGCTCTTTGGGATTACCACTGGTAAACCTCACCAGTGCTGAGGAAAAACAGGGTATCGAGTATTCCTCCTTCCTCATGCCGTTTTCTTTTAATGCACTTGCTTTCTTTGCTGTGCCAGGGTGCACTGAGCAAGTAATTGCCACAGCTATTTGCACGGATGTGTCTCACTCAAAATCATGCTGTCATTGGGCAGTAAGAAAATAAGAACTCTAAAAAATGCAGAAGAAAACCTGGATCTCCCTGGAAATAGACAGTTGCAATGGGTACTGCAGAATAAAGTCCAACACCTCTCTAACTGCTCCACCACTCTGTATGCAAATACACCAAGGGCCAGTCAAAAGACTGTTACAGCTCCTCAATGGTTAGGAACTCTAATTCCTATTACCACACCTGTTTTCCACTTGTTCAAGCATCACCACAGACCATCATTTAAGCAGATCTCCCTTTGCCCTCCCCATGTTCTTCTGTCAAAGGATTCACAGGCAGCAGCTGCAGTACCCTTTCCCAACACACCACATAAGCTTCTCTCATGACATTTCTCCACTTCCTTGTCACAGAAAACATTCTCAACCACTGGTTTCCATTTCTATTCATCCTTCTTGAACACAAGGAGGCCAAAACAAATGCTATCCTACTTAAGATCTCGCTACAATTTCATACAGTCTCGTACAATTTCACCTACATTTCTCCTGCAGATCTAATGCATCCCAGATGATGCCTACCTTTCTCCAGAGCTCCTTTTCCATCTCTCTGTTGATGAGACCTCTTGTGACACTTTGTACCACTTTCATTGCTAGGATCCCCTGTACGACATCTGGATCCTCCTCTGAACCAAATGCCTCCAAGCATATTTGTGCTAAGACACTAACAAACATTCACCCCAAAAGTAACCGACAAGGGAATTACTAACAGGTTCCATCTAGTCTGCTACTTCCCTTTTGAGCAAAATAACTCCATACACACCACTAACAGCTGAACCCAATGTATGCTACATATTTTATATCGTAGAGTTGCATGCCATCATCTCTGCTGTGAAACATGGGAGAAAAACCCTTTAACTCCCTCCTTGCTTCCTTCCCAGCTCCAGGGTTTTTGATTTTTCCTTGAGCCATCCCTCAACTTTGCGCTATTAAAGGGTTGCTTCTTGGTTGCTTGGTCCTTATTTTCACCTTAGGGAGGAGCACAGTACCTTTTTAACAGCCTTTTAAATCCTTTATCCTTTTCTCCCCTTTGCAATACAGATATTCAGTAATTCTAGCACTTCCAATACTCAAGAAATGTTACGGTCTATTCAACACTAGACTCTTTGCTCAATACAGCTGACTTCAACAACTGGTTCTATTAGTTTTTCAAAATTCATTCTCTTCATCACAAATTTTTTCTGCTACTTTAAAATGAACAGACACACTAGTGAATTATTTTCAAGTTCTTCTACAATCTCTTCACTGCTTACCAACACCAAGTCCATAATAGTATTGGGTCTTTTTGGCAGAGGGATCAAGCTGTCAGCTGCTTTATTTCCTCAAAATTTCCTCCTGCTGTTGGTAACTGCCTCATCACAATTTTCCAGACATAATCAAATCCTGCCCAAGGAAGTATCAAAGATAAAAAGCCTTTTCACTGAAAAAAAAAAAAAGCCTTCTAGTACATACTTTGGGATATTTATTTTAGTGAAAGGGCATTTGTGAACATCAGAGAATCAGCATACTCGCAGTAAAAGATATCTTCATACTAAGAAGCCTGCCATACACAGTTTTTCACCTGTTCAGCCTCTGCTGAATAGTGCTAGGCACTTATTTGACCAGTGGAAAGCAGACAGCCAGGTACCTACAGAGAGGAGTCAGACCCTGAATTGCAAGGGGAAGAGGCAATCTGGGCTAGCAGTCAAGCCACTAGGGCCATCCTGGCATCCATCCTCTGCTCAGAGGGAAGAGAGACAAGTGGCCACCAAGATAAGCACCTACGAGGGACTGCAATACCTCTGTCAGCACCTCCAGGGATTAAATTGGGCCTTTGGTTACATGCTGAAATGCTTTCCAAAAAAAAAAAAAAAAAAAAAAAAAAAGACCAGTGGAAGGCACATAAAGCAGGAGAGATGCATTTTAGTCTCTTCATCATGAGGAGGTTCATCTCCAAAACTCCTCTCAGGAGGGACAGACGCTATCAGCCATGGTAAAATTGGAAGGTAATCAAGATAAAGCTACAAGCTAAAGTACCTCTTTCACTTACTTCTGAGGTTACCTGGTCAATCTATACCTGCTAGTCTCCTGTCTCTACTAACCAAGCTTGTGAGACAGAGGAAAACATAATATTTAACATCTTTATTCTCCAAAACACATGCAGCATATCAGAAGCTGAACTTGAGTACTTCCTCCAGTACCCACTTCCGTCCTACAAACAAATCCACCCCAAAACACTGATTTTGCTTTCAGACACAGTCAAATAATTAATGCCCCACCAGTGGGATAGGGCAGTTTTCAACTGTGGCCATTACTTCATTGTAAGTGGAATAAATACCTGTAATGTATCTGTCCTCTTAATAATGCCATGCAATTATTCCATAACAAAGCTGGCACAGACAATAACAACCTGCTTATTAAAAATAAGCGTAACAATGAAAAAAGCAATAAAGAGGTTTTCATGTTTTAAAATACGGACATTTTCATCTCAGAAGCTCAGACCTCACTACACTTAACATTTCTCAAAAAAAGAAGCCACTTCGTTTATCTGCTTTACTACAGGCAAAGTTTGATAAGGTGCCTGCTAGGTCGTGCTGACTCACGATGAACTAATGTAGAACAGACACCGGCTAGGTACTGTAAATATAGGCCATGAAGCAACCGCGTTCAAGCTCTGACTTGGTGTGAAATCAAGCAACAAAAACTGCAGCCAAACATTACATCTCAGCAAGCATTAAACCCACCCAGACTGCAGACAACAACAGGAATTTCCTGGGGAGTCTTCCTAATGGTTATTAGGAGTAAGAGAGGCCAAATTTGTACCAGTTCCACTGTTTGAAGTCCCCCAGGAAAGGAAAAAAAAAGGTCTCCAACACTGTTGCAGAACATGGATTCAACTGGTGTGAAAGACCAGTGTGTGCGAGTGCTTTTCCTTGGGGCCCACAAACAGTGCCATAGCAGCGGGTACCCGCTGGCCCCTCAGCACAAGCAGACCCTCCAGCTCCAGGGTCAGGCTCTTCCTGGACTTAGCCCACACGGCGATGGCTGCACGCCAACTGGCAAGCCAGCACACAGCTTTCTGAGCTGGAGATTTCAGACACAAGACTATTTTTTGGGTTGGACGCTGAAGACACAGTGAATGGATAGTGTTACTTTCAAGTAACATGTAGTGTTTGGGTTTTTTCCCTTAAAAAAAAAATAGTGTTTAATTTTTTTTTTTTTGCCTGATTAGAGCATGCCTCTGTATCCGACCATGAATGCTTCCCAGTGTTTTTCAGCTCATTTACACCACTGCAAACCTGCAATAAAATTTGCTGGACACAGAAATCAAACAAGTCTCAAAAGTGATCTCTGTTTTAGAAGACTAACCAAGCCTAAATTTGGGCTTAATCAGCTTCTCACGTTCATCTGAATGAGAATGACCTTTATTTCAGCAAAAAGATGTGATCTGTAGCTAGCTCATGGCGTCGTTTCCAGCTCCACCACTATTTCAAAGTGATTGTTTTGCACTCTGGCTACTGAAGCAACTGCCTGCCTTCACCGATTACCACAACCATTGCAAAATCATCTTAAACACTAAGAGCCAGCTCTCAGCCTCTTCCCCCGCCTCCTGCTCCGGCACAGCTGAGCCTCAGCACTGCAGAGGGCTTCAGGGAAGCTATTTGCTGAAGAAACAACAGAAAGCAGCACCAGCTACTTGAGAGAAAAACGTTCTTCTAATACAACAAGACATCGGCACCAAAATGTGACTAGTGTGCAACAGGTCTGCATAAGCAAGGGTCACGTATAACATAATTTTATAGGATTGCTCCTGTGAGTAAAGATAAGTAATTTAATGAATAGGTATCAAGAGTAAATATTTACCTGTGGACTTTGTAAATATTTACATGTACTTAAAATGTTTTGGTTGGAAACTGTAAAAGCCTTAACAATAATACCTCACCTAGAAGTGGCTGACACCTGCCTTTGAAAAACCTCACAACTCAATTTTTTAATTTTTATTTCTTAAAATTGATGTCAGCCTTAAACAAAGTAAAAAACCTACTGAGTAACAGATGACATTTCAGTACACTCATGCAGAGATATCTCAAAGTGAGATGGAGGTAGCCAAGATGGGTGAACTTTAGCCTGACCAAAAGAACCAGCACAAGGAACTCAAATACAAAGAAGCGTAACAGACATTAGAGAAGGAACTAAATAAGAACGCTTAACAGTTGTAGTCAGAGTTAAATAGCCTCAGTGTGACTGTATTTGTAACACAAAGCTTTCATACTTCTAACATTAACTAAAAGAGGTCAATCTCAGGGAAGAAAGCAAAGACTAGAAAGCTTTAAAAAAATATAATCATTTCAGGAAAAAAAAAAATCTAGGCCAAACAAAACATAAGAGATACCTGAGCACCATCACTAAATGAAAGCGTTACACAAAGGGGGCTAGAGGTGTCCTAAATCCCTTATCCCAGGAGAGTGGAAATATTTAAACTCCAAAACTATCTACTAGCAGACTGAAAACCCCATTGCTCTTCCACACTTGCACCCCCTGTGAACGAGCACCAAAGGACACGGGCTCAGCCCACAGCACCTACAGGCTGCTAACGGGTAGAACTTGGCAATTCTACAGTACTACCAACAATTGTTTCCACACATAGGATGCTTTGTAGTCTTAGAACCATCTCCTCATACCCCGATCATCAGGCAAGGGAAAGGCAATTGAGAGAAGACCAAACAATCCCATCAGGCACAGAGTCCTCCTGCCCACACCCCCAACCCACCCACTTGGGTCTCTTACTAGTTGTTAAGACCAGCAAAGACCATAACAACCAGTAAGTCCCTGTACTGCCTTTCTGCTGCACCTGGTCTAGACTGATTCTCCCCCCTTCTTCAAGCTTCTACAAGTAAACTGAATTCTCCAGCTCTCTCACACCCTCTTCAACAGCAACATTGGCACTGAAAAAAACCCCACCCAAGCACATTACCACTGGAGCTGGATTTGACCTTGTCCTGGTTTCAGCTGGGAGAGAGTTAATTTTCTTCCTAGTAGCTGCTGCATTTTGGATTTAGTATGAGAATAATGGAGATAACACATATTGTTTCAGTTGTTGCAAAGTAATGCTTATATTAAGTCCAGGACTTTTTCAGCTTCCCATAGAAGCTGAGAGGGAGCATAGACAGGACAAGGAATATTCCATGCCACAGAAGTCATGCTCAGTATATAAACGGGGGTTGGCCAGGAGGCAGGAATCCATGATCGCTGCTTGGGATAGGATGGGATCACTGGGTGGTGACTACCACTCATTTTGTATATTCTTTTACCACTATTATTTTCTTTTCTGTTACTGTTCCATTAAACTATCTTTATCTCAACCCATGATTTTATTTTTTTTCTTTCTTTTTCTCCCTCTTCTCTTCATCCCACTGGAGCTGGGGGAGAGCAAATGAACAGCTGCATGATCCTAAATGCCAGCTGGGGTTAAACCACAACAGGCCTCCACTGTATAATAACAAACTATAAAAAGTACCTTTACCAGTAACATTCCCCAAGAGCTGGGAATCAAAGGTGAGAAGTAATCATAAAACGCTGTGCTCTGAGGAGGAAGGAGAGGCAAAATTCTAAGCCATTATTTACACACACACTAAAAAAACCCTAGAGTTGCAAAGATGGAGACAAGGCAGGCAGATGCACTTCACCAGCACCCTTATCAGTCAAGAACAATTCAGTCTCCCTAAGACTAACAAACTAATGTGTCAGGAGTACACATACCGGAATGACATGCAACAGCAACTAAATCCAAATCTGAAACAGTTGCAAGATAACAGGAACCTGTTCCTGCTTGCTTTTGTCCACAGCCTGTGAAAATCTCATGCCTGTATGTGTTCAAACTGGAAGGCATCCCTTCCTCCACGGGGCAACTAACTTCCAAAATTTCTCTGAAGTCTAATAGGCATTATTAATATTTAAAAAAAGGAGTCACTCTTAGCTGGTAAAGTCTAAGGGGGAACATTTAGAGCTTACACAAGAGATCCTCCTGCCACATACTCTGCATTCATCCATTCTCACGTTAATCTGGTAACAAACATTTCTTGCAGGTCTGAAAAAAAAAAAATGTGGCTGTGTGCCAAGATGGCTGCTTACCTCTCCATCAGCTTCTCTTTATCCCAGTTGAAATGGCTAAGCAGTATTCGAGTGATAGTTGCTGGGTTCTAGAGAAAGAGAAGAAAAATAATAAATACTTGAGTAACTGCTTGACCAACTGGTGTACCACTATGAGAACACCAAACAAAGAGTTCTGAATAAGCAAACAGGGAAACCAATGTGTCTGATAACACTTATTGTCTGCACAGATCACGTTAACTAACATATACTGGGAAATAGTTTGACCTGACAGACAGAAGAATTTTAAAGAAGCTCTGTAAAGCAAAATGAATATATAAATAAGAATACAGTTGGAGACTTAAGGAACAGGTTAGTTACTACTACCACAACAGATGCCCACGTGCCAACATCTCCATGTCGAGCATGCTTACACAAAATAAACCCAGGATGTTCATAAAGTACAGGAAGGGCTAATTGCCATCCATCCTATTCATTTTTGCCACAAGTTCCACACTACTGGCAGAACAAGAATATTTCTTGTTTGTCCCAGCCCCAATTACCAAAACACTTGGGCTGAAAACTCTCCCAGAAAGTAACCAGCTGCCCATGTACCATGACAATGTCCACTGAAGTCTCCAGATGTTCCCAAAGTACCCCAAGATTCAGCAAATACTATGCAATTAGACAAATAAAGAAAAAAAACCAAACAAACAAAAAAAACCCCCAACAGGCTAGAAAGGTCAGAAATAGGACCAGAAATAAGAGCTGGTTTTCACTTGTACACAAGTTTTTCTTCCAACTTAATCCATATCATCAGCCAACGGTTTGGTCATACGAGAAACGTAACAAACCATATGGCTCCTGTTACAGCCCAGAACTGTTTCAGGTCCCTAAATCCAAACTATCTCAGCTCAGTTTGAGGGCCATTTACATGCAACAGAGCCAACAGCGAGTGCCCAGCTGCTATGCGTACTTTGCCACTTGACACCAAAATGGAAGTTTGCCTTAGGGCAAATTTTCAATGGACACTCTGAAGCTGTTGAAAAGTAGGACAAACTAGCTGAGCCCGCGGGCTATCACTACAACTTGAAGCTGCCACAGCTAACGCTGCCACCCAAAGCAGTGATCCCACCCCATCCTTACCCTCAGCTTCAGGCTTGCATGTCCTGCACTCACCCACCCATGCTAGCACAGCCATCCTGTGCTGCAACACTGCAAGTTACTGGCTCAGAAACATCTTTTTTCCTCTTTTAAGTTGTTTTTTTTCACCAAATCAGTTCCCCAATCTGTTTGGTCGCCTGACCACACAAACAGCTGCATTAGCACAAGGCAGAGGGCAGGAGGAGACAAGCAGGGCAGCATCTTTCAACAGGGACACCAACAAAACATTCACTGAAATATAGCCCTAGGGTCAAAATGTAAGCACAAAGAACTAGTCTTGTGGCTTCTACTACAAAAAGTGACACTCCTCTCCCTCTGCAGTACGTTCTTACTCTTCTTATTAATGCCAGTACAGCTTGTTTAAGGCCAAATTTGGAATTTTTCCAGCTTAAAAAGCCCACATGAACAAAAGCAGCTTTAGAAAGGTTAGACCAGATCCCTGATCCAGTCCATGTGGAGCCCCATAAACAGCTGGGATGGCAAATCTGCTACACACTATGGGGCAGAAAACCCAGAAAACAGTATTGTCAAACTCTCTGTATTGTGAAAACGTGGCCTCAGTCCCTCTTTGAACAAGTCTCCCAGGCGATACGGATCCAAACTCCAAACTGTAACAACACAAGGAGGTGCTGGGCTCACAACCACATGCAACTGGCCATTACAAATAGCGAGGGAGTACCCCAACCTTCAGCACACTAGCAGCAGTCAGGATAACAGCACTGCAGCCACCTGCTAAGGGGGCAATCCCATTTCCAGGCACGTTTACCCATTTCCTTGCATCAAAAGCAGTGATGGTGCAGCTCGGGACAAGCTGGACTAGCTCGCTGCTCTGATGGCGTTATTTTGGATTCTCCATCCCTGGAGGTGTTCAAGGCCAGGTTGGACGGGGCTTTGAGCAACCAGGTCTAGTGGACGATGTCCCTGCCCATGGCAGGGGGGTTGGCACTAGATGATCTTGAAGGTCCCTTCCGACTCAAACTATTCTGTGCTTTTATTTTCCCCTTTCTTTGTAGCTCTCAGCCAAAGCAGCAAGCTGATACATGTTGCTATGCCATCACAATGTGGATCCACCAAGTATAAAGCCAGAGGCAAGGGTGAGAGGCTCTTCAGGCTACAGGATGATCTTTGCACAGTTTGTATCTATCTCCTAGGGAAATGAAGCCTCACCTTTTGCCCTGGTAGCAGGGCCAACTAGTGCCCTGCCTGGCCAACACTGCCAAGCTGCTGCAGCCATGCAGGAACCACGCTAAACCAGCATGGAACCCCATGTAAAGAGAAGACAAAAAAATTCAAGAAAAAGCTTTCTGACAATGTCAATCCCTGATCCAGCCCAGCACGCAGCAGCACAGAGCCTACGCCAGCACTGCAGACAGAGGGGAGTAAGCAGCTGTGCTGTTTCAAGTCAGTCCTGCCATCACGAAGCTGTATGGGAATTTAAGGGTCTTCTTCACCAAAAAGCTATTCCAGCTTTAGGAAGGAGGACTGCAGCCTCTCTCAGGGCTTTAGTTTTTGATCTTTCTAGGTCACTTTGTATTTGGGTCTCCACAACATCTTTTTCTGTAATACTATCTGTATTATGTAGCAGCACCTAAAGGAGCTCTTAATAGCTCACTTAAACATGCATGCTTCCTAGAGCAAATGAATCAAAGACAAAAATATATTTTAGTAAACAAACTGATCTTATCTCTAGATTATCTTGGTTATGATACCAGCTCCTATAGTCAGTACAACTTTTATTTAAAAAAAAAAAGTTTCCATGGTCTAGGACAAGTCTTGCCTTAAACCGGGAAATCTCCTGCTAAACATACCAGGCAGAGAGCATGTATGGGTTTTCTCCATGTAATCTTTCCAGCACTCTCACATCTATAAAGCACATCACTTAAGCCCCTCACCCCTGCCATGCTCCAGAGTTTCAGGTAGTAAAGCGTGCAGCTAAGGATTCTCCACCCAGACCAGAGATCTGCTAAAATCATGCAGAATGATACAGTATTTTCTTAACTTCTCAAGCAACAGCGTTATGAGAGCTTTAAATTAGCCTGAAGTCTCATCCTACCTTCTGCTACAGCAGCCTACTTGACCACTGTATTAAGACCTCTGGGAATACCTATTAATCACTTAATAGGCTAAGAGGCAACTGAGGCAGTGGTCTCTGCCCCACTTTTCTTTTTAACGATGACGACAGACTGCACTGAAGGATAAGTTATGCCACATTCATAAGGAACTAAAGGGGTCTGCAGTGACTATCGAGCACCACAAGGCAAATGCAGCAAATACCGCTCACCAAAAGACAAGTAACCATGAAGAACAAGAGGGTCTTGTTTCATTTGTGGCTTCTTCATTTTCCCAACAAAGTGGCACTGCAGCTTTCCAAAACAAGTTTCCCTAGATCAGACACCCCCACCCCCACCTCCCCCAAGTATCCCAGCATCACAAAAAGAAAGCTGTTTTCCCACTGCAACGGCAGCGTACAAAACAGCATGTTATTTAGGATTATACTTCAGAGACCAGCACTGTTGCCTCGGTGTATAACACCACAAATAAGGTGGGGGGGGTAGCTTATAGTGGCTTGCTGGGCTTCAGCTTCCTCTAGCTACAAGCAGTGTTTGTTCAACAATTTAAGAAAAAAAAAAAAGGAAACACCAGCAGCATGACAAGCTCCTACTAGAAATAACTGGGCTGCCTGCTTTCTCCACTTGCCACATCCAAGACCTAGTATTTAAAACTTAACTAGTTGTTTCACTGATACAGAAGGCGAGGATTTGCCCTTGCTCATACTCAGCGTGGACAGCAACACAACCTGAGCCGGCATTACACAGGGAGGACTGAAGACAAGGAGGGAGGCAGCACTAAGAGGCTTGGTTTGCATAATGTAAACCACAGTTAAATACAAATGCAAAAACCTCTGGCATTAAGGATTGTTCTAATTTAAGGCAAGGCACCGGCTAACAGCTGCTCCGCATTAATTGCTAGCATGCACACACTTACCTCACAATTATTTGGGAGCAGCTATGGAGGAGTAAATCACAGCATCTCTCACAATGAGAGGTTAGCTACTGCAAAGCAGCTCTGACCTGTAACCAAAATAATTTGGTGTTTCAAGCCCTGTTTTGACACTGGTTCTGCTATGGCCCCGTATCAGCCTGTCGCTGCTGTATGAGCCCTCAGCAATGCCCCTGGACACCGGGCTCCGTGCACCACTGTGAAAGTTAACAGAATATTTAAACGCCACCGGATTACACAGCACTGCTATGTTACAGTTTCTCTTCCAAAATGGGATGGGCTTCTCATTTGGCACACTGGATTACTATCTACGACTCTTACACCACACAAAGATTAGTTATGAACAGGCTACGATGCTGCTCAGACAGGAATACTACTTGGGCTTGACGCTGCAGCAGGGAGAATCGTGCTTTTACAAAGGGTATTTTCTATTTACAAAGAAAAATTTTACTAAGTAAAGCAACCAGGAACAGCGAGCAAGGGAAAAGCAAACGTTCAAATGTTCTGTTTTCCTCCACACATGGTTTGACGAAAGCTGAAACAGCAGATCTAATTTACAACAGCCACCTAGTCAATTTTACATGTTGAAGCTGAGGAAGACTGCCTCGAGCTCAGGGCAGCGAGCCCATTGATAGCCAGATAGGAATGAAACCCAGGGAAAGCAGCCATTTTGTTGAAATTCTCAGGGCACTTAGAAGACTCGCTGCCACAACTATCTCGCTAACAAAACATTCATAATAAAGCTCTGCCTGGAGAGAAACACAGTCAGTCCTTCAGCAGTGATTTTTTAAATTTTTTTTTTTAGGCTAACAAAGCAGCCAAGTCTCAAATGCACTTCAAATAGACCCCATTTCACTGCTTTTCACTGGAGGTATTTAAATTTACTCTCATTATCTATGCTGCCATGCTTGGGCGCACCAATGCAAGCAGGAGATACAGGAATGGGAAACCCTGCAAGGCCTGGACTTCTCCAAAGAAGCATTATTAATTGACATAAACCCTCTTAATTTAATAGAGTTTAAATGAACTGGAAGCTTGGTCACTAATATCTGAGTTGAATTCTTTTTGCTGTCAAAATAAGAAAGTATGAATTAGAAGGAGGAACCTGGATGCACTTCCAACGCGTAAGTGAATTATAAATTAAAGATTATTAGAACATTAGCTTAAATCAGAATTTCCAAGCTGTCAACGACAGTTTGCAGTACTTGAGCCATTCATGTTTTCCAACATCAAGAAAATCTGCACGGTCAATTCTTGCAGTTATTACCGACAAAAGCATATTTTAGAGTTCAGCTTCCTATCGTGTGCTGGGAGTAAGCCCCCGTTTCAATTTCAGCATTCACTGCAGATAAAAAACCATTTAAGAACAACTTAAACTCAGCTCTCCAGCATAATCCTTTCCTGCCTGCTTGAGACATGGTATTGATGAAGTCTTCATTTTGTTTCTTTCCATTTCATGGCTGGTTTTGTTTTCTAAACATGGCAGCTTTTCCATTTCAACAGTTTTCATCCCAATTGCAGCATCTATGTCTCAACAGCAGAGGCTTTTTCAGACTCAGTACAGCAATACGAGTTTTGACACCGCTTACAGTTCAGTTTTCTACACAACTGCTTTTGCACTCGTGAATCAAAGTAGACACTCCACAAACATTGGCTTTGCCCAAGCCTCACACATCTGTAAATGGTTCAAACCTCAGCAACGTCCACAGCTATATTCCATGGGTGCATAAGTGACACGAAACCATATTTAAATTCCGCAGCAGAAGGAAACCAACTGGTTTCACATCGGTTGACAGCAAAGAGTAAAGAATTTTCCTTGGTGGTGACATATCGCACAAGCTGGTGGAAGAGCAAAGGGCCGTGAAAAGAACAGCTCAGAAGCTAATGCCTGTCTGAAATCAAGCAGCACAAACAGCTCCAGAAGAGTAGCACCTAGGGACAGCATGTCACACCACCACTGTAAACATTTAATCAGTCAAAACCCCAGCCTTTGCCAATAGTAGAGCACCAAGTGAACATTCCAGCTGTCCTCCAAGCATGTGCAGAATCAAATGGCATCTCCAAAGCTTGTCACCACACACACCACACCATGGAAGGAAGCATTAATAAGAACCAACATGTCACATTTTGTTAGCAGGTAGAGCGAGAGCAACCTCACCATGAGAAGGTTTAAAAGCTTTCTTGATAAATTAAAGAGAGATTTTGGCTTGCCTCAGCTGTAGCTCATCAACACCCTGGAGACCAGCATCATCAGATGTGCTGCATGTTTTTCCCCCACTCGTCTCCAGATGACTCTAGGTCATGGAGGTGGTGTGCAGGCAGGCATGCCCTACACCTCAAGACCGATACAAACAGACAATACTCAATTGCATTGTGCCACCACTGAGCAGGAGCTGAAACCCCCCCCAAAAGCCTTCAATTACTTCAAAACCCAACAGGTTTGCACACTGACACTCCTTTCTGAAGGACAACAGCTCCTTCTCCACCCACAGCACAGAACAAGGGCAATCAACACAACAGATCAGGCACCATACAGCTGCTTCCTTCATCAGGTAATAACGAAGTGGACACCAGCCCGAAATTCTGCAATAACTAGGTCATCTGTTCTGTCTGAACACCACTACTCTTCACTCGCATCTCTCCCAGCCCCATACAGGTAACCTTAGACATAAACATACAGAATAGAAAGTATTCTAAATAAGCTTTTAGCCCAAATCACCTTACAGGAAGGCTGTCATCATAGGTTTGCATTGTTTCACAAGTGCACTGAGCAACCTTTGTTTGTGAAGATCCATTCACATCTATTCTTTCAGGAGACAATTACAGGAAATCTTAAAAGCACAAAATCTCATTTCTAGCTGCTAAATAAAACTCCCAGGAACCGAATGTAGAAGATGACATCTAAGTGTTGAATACTTCCAGGATGTGATCTCCTAAAGAGGGTATCTTCAAACTTGCTAGTTTTTAAACACCACTGACTGAGCACTCCGAGAAGCTGCTGGAAAACTTCCGTGTAATCTAATATTCCCTGGCTCAATTACATACAGAATATAAGACGGCTGCTGGGAGGAGGACAGCAGATCAGTCCACTACCACCTATCCATACTCTCCTCCTCTGCCATGCCCTGAGGCTTTGGAGAGAATCACTCCATGGTATGTTTCTGCTATCAGCCATCTCATGGTTTATGAGGCCAGTACAACACACAGAGGTGCATCCAAGACCCTTCTCATCTTCCAAACACTTGTTATAGATAGTAACAAAAGAATCGGTACTATTCAACCTCTGTGCCCCCACTGAGGATATGATATTTGCATCCTACAGCCCCACTGAAGCCACACTAAGTGACTTTTTCAAATTGCCCACCTCTACATCACCCAAAAATTTACCTGTTTCCTGCTACTGACATTTCCAAGCAACTCCGCATGAAGCCAGCCTACTTCCCCGCTACACTGCCAGTCACTGCTGTCCTCTGGCTGGCATGCACCACTTCACTGTAACTTCCCATTAACACATACATAGGCTGCAGCTTCTATGTTGATCATGTCCTTAGCTTCCTACATCTTTCTTCATCTCATTAACTTCCCTTCACACATCATTTCTTAGTTTTGAAAATAAAGTTTTACAGAATTACTGAGTTTGTACCATTACATGGTTGCACCACATGGCAGCTTGATGCTATAATCTCAGTTTGTAGTAGCCTTTACCGATTGTTTCTAGCTCTGATCAGCATGTACTCTTTTAGCAGAAGATGATACTAAAAAGCAACTTCAGAGAAAACTCCATTACTTCAGTTAATTGGTTCAAAAGACAGAAATGAGGCAGTCAGCTGCTTTAGATTTTCTCTGAGCCTTTTGGAAAGTTTTCAGGTTAATGATTAGAAGCCATAACAAAGATCCATTGTCTAACAAAGCTTTTAGAATCAGGAAAAAAAAATACTAAAGCAGCAACTCCATGATGAATTAGCAAATTTGGAAATGCAAAAACTGAATTCACACTGTAATACTTCTAAATAAAAGAAGATTGGGTGGATTTGCCATGCTGCTCAAGTGTGCTGGGCAGCACTGGCTCTCAGATGACTGCAGAAACTCCACCACCAACTCAACACAAATTAAAAACTGCTTATGGGCTATGATCAGGCAAGGTATTTTCCAGTATTTCAGCTACGCTTGCTTCCGTAGCAGGAGATCTATGGTTCAATCACAGGATACGGAGAGATGTTAACCCTTATTTTACACATTTAATTTGAAGAACATTTTGGCTTCTACTTCCTTTTGCTACAGTTGTGGAGTTTAAAGTCAAACCTTTAAAGAGCAAAGACCCACAGGTGGAGACGCCCTGTGAATTCGAGCAAGTTTCGCCACTGTACGCTCCTTGAGGACTGCAGAACAAGAGGTCTCCAAATGTACATGCTTTCACAAACCATTTCTCACTTTTAATTCTTTTAGATTTAGGAGCAGTATTGTTTTACTGCCCACAACAGCAGTATCACCCAAAGTATTTCACTCCTCCTGGTGTCTCCCACCACAAGAAACCTCAATGTATGAGCAAAAGCTCAGCAAGTCTGTGTGAGCAACACAAGCCACAGCTATATTTTCTGGAGTTGCCGCTGAGCGACTATAGCTGACGTACTGAGAGAGGAGTGGGAGCACATGGGTGCCAGAGTACGCTTCAGAATGGGTTTATTCAACCCATTGCCTCCCACTCATGAATTTGCAAAGGCTTGCCTTAAAAGAGTAGGAGAAGGTGATGGCATCATTTCCATATAATTCTTCCAGTTTACTATTTCAGTAGCTCCTGAATATCTCCCATTGCGGTGAAAGAAACTACACACAGCACTGCAGCTCAGCTATGGATGGGGCGATATTAGAAGCCCCAAAAGAGTTTTGGCTACCCTGAATGTAAATGACCTGCAGGTTCTTCCAGGTAGAGTCCAGGTCCCTAGTAAACACCAACTTCCTCCTCGTGCCAAACCTACAGTCAACATCCAGTGCCTCACAGCGTTGCTCCTGGTAGGATGAGAAATCAATGAAACAGATGGTTATTTAGAAAAAGCAGTAACAGACCTCTGCGTCCCAACCACAAACAACATATAGTTACCTTCCCTGCTCATCCATGCAATACTACTCACACAAGCAGTGTCCACAAAGCATATTTCAGCCCCCTTCCCTCTTGACATTATACACCACTGCTCTTCCAGACCTTGAGGCTCTGTTTTTCCCCTTCCATCATACATGACTCCAACCCTATAGAAGTTCTCATCCCACTACACTTCATTTTGACCCACCAGATAGTTACTGCACTGTTCCTATACACGTACCACAAATGGATCCAGCTCCATCAACCAGGAAAACTGTTGGGTTTCCCCAGACCACAAGCATACCCAATGGCAGAAAGCAGCAGCATTTGATACTTCTAGTCCTGCAGGATCTCTAAGACCAACAGTCTCTAGAGGACTGTAAAAGACACATGGGGTATGGTTTCAATTCTGGTCTCAAACCAGTATGACAACTCACTAGTGCGGGGCTTGAAGAAAATACACTATGTTGGCTCAAGAGGAATGCAAAAGCACACTTTGCTACAGAAAGAAACAATGCTGAACAGAGGCAGAGGAATTTAGTGGCTGGGCAACATGTACCAAAACCCCTCAGCTTAGCCCAAGAACACAGGTTGATCAGAACCAGGTAAGAAATACCTCCCTTGCACAAGGTTTTAGAGACACCGAGGAAGACTCCAGAAACCCAGAACACCTTAAATGTGCACCAGCCCTATTTCTGCCTATGAGATAAAGTAACAGCTACTTGGATTATTATTTTACTTGGAAATAGGGCAGCAACTAGGCAGGGCAGTAAAACATGCTTTTCAGACCCTACTCCAAAGAAGCTTCATCCCATTGTCACCAGACCAAGAAGGAGCAGCTCAGAAAGTATTTATTTCAGCAGCAATACAAGCTTGTGCAACTGCTGGCTCCTGGGCCTGCCGCTGACCTCTCAGTGATGCCAGCACAACTGCTTGCACTGCTACAAGTGAACCAGATAGAGGAACCAACCTGGGTTAAGGCAGTAACTGGTTTATTATAATCCAGATCGGGATCACCATGTGGCCAGACAGCTGAGTGGGCACAACTGGGACAACAGGGACTTGCTTCCAAGAAATTTGTTTGTGAAATCACTCTGCTGTGAGCCATGTGTCAGGCACATCAAAGTTGGGTCTCCCCCATGTCGACAGACTCTCCAAATTACCTTGTCCCAAAGACTTTAAAGCATATCGGGGTATAATTCAGAGGTCCCACGCTTCTCCATCATCCCACCAGCAACTTTAGCTTTCATCTCAGAAAGCAAAATCCAGAAAGGTTGTTTCTCATCAAGAAGATGAATGAAATGGTTTGTCATCTTTCTCCCACATGCTTTCTCCATTTGCAAGACAGATCTTGAGGCAGGTGGCTGCTCAGGAGTGCAGTCCAGCTACTGAGAGAAGCAGGACCTAGCCCTGTCTATATCACCATTACAGTGTCTGGCAGCTGGGCTACCAAACAGGAGATTTTTGATAGTAAACTGTGGGAATACTGCCAAGCTCCACAAAGATGTGTCCTCGATGTAATCAAGTCATGAGGCCAGCAAGACAGAAATACACTTTTTTTAGTCTCTTATTAGTCAATGTTAGAAAGACTGGAAGTGGCATATGTCAGGTCAGCTACCTATCAAGTTAATAAAAGGAAAACAACCCAAAGCACCACATTTGGGTTTCAGGGGAATGCCTTCTTCAGTGACTCAACTTCTGAATGAACTGTGCATTTCTGGGAAAGTACAGGTCTGCCGACGTGAGCTACAGAAACTGTCCTGCTTGCAGGTGGAAACAGACAGTAAAGGAGTAAAGCTGAAAGAGGAATGTTACAACTGCTTTTTCCTTTAAATCATTTTATAGAAGCCTGAGGTGTCTCAAAAAAAAAAATTTTCCCTGATTTGTCGTCTTCACTCAAATACGTATCCATAAATCAATTTCACTCTTCCACCATAGTCAGGGTTGTATATTGCCAGATACTGGTCCAGAGCCAGATTCACACATAGGGCTGTACACATCTCACGGGCTCGATGTACCTGTAGGAAACTGGCACTGCACCTCCCCATCAGGTAGCAAAACTGCTGTCTCTGCCAGCTCCGGTTTCCAGCAGCTCACGCAATGTAAAGAACAGGCCCACCCTGGCCAGTGAACTACTTACTGGTCAGCAGTAGCTGGGACTTCTCTATGGATTTTGCATGCCGTTAGGATAATGGAACTTCATTTTTGCTGCTTTAAGAACATTCAAAGGCATCACTGTGTCAACAGGCACCGGATGGGTAGTAAGTCTTAGATGGACACTATCAGCAGATCAGTGGAGGTATCAGAAGTTGTACTTTACCTTAGTAAGAAATCTGTACTGCACAGGAGTCGTACAGCCACACAACAGTTTTGAGAACTTGCTTTTTCGATAGCACTTTTACAGAAGGTATCTTACAGCACGCTATACAACAGCATACTGCACGTCCTTTTTGAAAAGGCCAAACTATCACTTCATTCCTGAAGATCTGTTATCGTGCCTCATTCGTGAAGACCTGCTGTAACAGAACGGTATCTTACCAAAAAATGTCTATTCCACTTAAAAAAAAAAAAAAAAAAGACATCTGCAAAGTCCTTCCTAGGAGAGTGTCCCATAGTAAGTATTTTGTGATGTCAAAAGACTATTTTTTTTCCTAGAATAACTTGAACAAATAATACTATGGCATACTAGAAGTGTGTAGAAGTCAGGCAGACTGTGAAAGGATGAGATTATTTTTCTGACACCCAACATCACAGCAATACTGGGAAAGGTAAATTCCCAATAACTCATGTTCTTTTTCCATAGACAATTTCCATAGCAGGTCTGTCTGTAGGCTTGAACAAGAAAACAACTAATTGATTTTCTGGATTAAGTTGTGTAAATTCTATGCAAAGGTCTCTCAAATTGTCCTTTTCTTGGTCTCAAAGGTCCTTCCAGATGATGACTAAAGAAAGGCTGTCCTCTCTTTAGATAGTGTGCAAGCTATCAGACCTCACGGATGTTCAGCATAAATATGTCACTCAAATGCTGGTTAAGTCTCAAATTGTTGGGCGGTCTGCCTCCCACCTGCTTTTGTTACTGGGCACTAATGGAGAACATCTATCACAGTATGCTCAAACACAAAGACAAATAACTTGTTCATTACTGAAGATAGATAAAATCCAGCCAAATTGTACATTACCTCAAGACAATTGCCATTGAACTGATTCCTCAAAATCAGTTGTTTCCAGGATAACCCTTGACTGTGAACAGAGCTTTACCCCAAAGTGCACTGCCAGAACAAACGCACGGTTCTTCTCACCCAGCAGTTATTGCAGTGCTTGATTACACAGCATTTTCTTCTTCTGACAAGAACAAGAGCAAAAGGATAGGCTACCTCCTGCAGCAGAAGCCAGAGCTCTCAGAACTTGCAGGTACTTGGGGGAAAATACTCACTATGCAAGAATCTTGAAGTAACATGCCTGTGCAGCCCATATCCTGAATCCTGACTTCTACTTCAGAACATTAAAATTAACATTTTCCAGCAAATATACAGACAGGGAGAAGAAAATGGTACGGTACGATAACTTCTTCCATGAGCATAATGAAGTAGCACCCACAAAAAACAGTAAGTTAAAGATCTACCATGAAAACCAAACAAAAGCCATCCCAATTAAAAACTTCTCCCATGGCAATGGCCAGATTAGCTCAAATGCATTTTGATACACAGTCACTGGCAGCATGCAACAGTTAACCCTTTCAGAGACAACATGACTGATGAGAAACACAGGCTTCGCTGAAAAATTTTTAGCCAGTAGCACTTTACAAGAGCATTAGAGAATTTTTATGGAGAAAAAAAAAATCCTTAACATTCTTCCATCTTATCTTTCTCTTCTGGGCCTCAGTTTGGTGAGCATCCAAATACTAGGTATTTCTCTTCACTTCTCTGTCCCTCATTGCTTCCGATTTTGTCCCTTCCTCACAGCAGCACCCACTTTTACAAACCGTTCCCTCTCCTGCATGCTTCATTTGGACAGAGTGGAAATTTTACCCACTGACCAAAGCAGCAACACACTCTATAGCACTTTAGGAAAGAAAAAAAACACCTCCCTTGGGCTGACTTAATCTCCCCATCACTGCACAAAGGCCCTGAACTTGTTTACTGTCACACATACCTAGCTAAACAAAGCACTTGGGTACACAAATTCTGTACCGTGTCACAGCAGCCAATCATCGTTCAGCGCAGATTTAATGAGCATCCCCATTTAGCAATCCAGCTGCACAACTGGATCCCAGTTCTTACTGCCACCTTCTCATTTTTTGATAGCAGACCTTGCCCATGTATCATCTCTGCATCATTCAGCAGAAAGACGGATGTCCTGCCAAATTGCAATGCAATACAAAACAGGAAGAGCTTAGCACTTTGAAGTATTTACCAGCAAAATATGTTTTGGACATACATGATGTCACCTTGACAAATAGGCAGTAAATCTACCCCAGTGATGACTATGCCTTGGTCTACAACCCCTCAAAAAAAAAAAAAAAAAAACACCCAACATTTAGCCATCTTAAAGCTTTTAAACTAGATAGGCCCAGGGAATCATTGCCAATAAATCAGTGTCTTGGGCATGTAATCTTTGGCAAAAGCCCCAGAGCAGATGTGGTTATAGCTTATATCACTTCCCTGCACAAAAGCAGCTCTACCTGCAGAAGCACTTTTTTCTGCTGGCAGAAGCTGCATCTGCACTAGGAAGATCTGCCAGCATCCTTTTCCCAACAAGTCTCTTCTAGCTCAGACCATTTTTTAATAATGACTTTGCAGTTTATTTACCATACTCTGCTCATTTAGTCTTACTTAGTTTCATAGCCAACAAAACAGGGCCCTGGCAACATCCTATTTTATGAGCTAGGATTTCCACTACAAGAAGTAATTTTGCCTGTTTACACCCCAAAACCTTTTCCTCTGGGGGCTCCACAGAAGCCACCTTTGAAGAAATGATATTCCGGAGGCAGGAAGAGTTCAGCAATTTTTTTCTTCCTTCTCATTCCCATCCTTTAACCAGATATACCTAAAATTGTAACTGCTGTCTCTAACCGCTGCAGGTATTTTTAATCAACTACCTGAGCTCCCTCAAATTAACAGAGAATACTCTGTTGGGATTCAATACAGAAATAACAAAACACAAGTCATACCACAGTGGGGGAGAATAGGAAACCTCCAACTTTTTCACCATTTTCTCATTTAAGGGCTTTAAAGACTTGTCTCTACACAAACTTGAACTCATTTAATCAGCAGTGTTTCTAAAGCAGTTAAGTTAAACCAGCAAGTATGTGCAGCAGCAGACCCTCCAAAGCATATGGAACATCCCCCTTTCGGTGGGGACCAGGAAACAAACCTGGACATGCAATTTTGTATTTGATGGACCATGCACTAGCTGACAAGGATATCTCGTTCCTTTCCTGTTGAAGTATTACTACTGATCATCAAACACTGGGCTTCTGCAAGAGAAAAAAACCCACCTAATCAGTCCTGCTTTATAACTGATGTGAAGGCTAGCAATACGAATAATTACGCTAATGACTGGCAGATAATTAAGCACACTTAGAGGCACACAGCCTCTTCCAAATCACAGTGCTGCCTGCCTGTGGAGATTCCCTGGCAAGCAATACCAGGACACCAGTCAGGGGAATTACACTATTGCACACAAGAAAGAGATGCCAAACATCTCCAAGCACCCTCCCTCCAGACAGCTGCAGTATCAGGCATCCCTAAAGACAACTCCAAGCCTTTGCCCTCTGTTCTCCTCCTAGAAGCTACCATCCCAGCTGAAAAATAAGCATCAGGTACACAAAGCTAGTTCCCAGTCACCCCCAAACTGGACTAATGGCACAAAGTAGATGAGAGATTCAGAAATTAAGAAAGCCAGCCAAGAAGCAAGCATTTCACCCATTTCTCAAGCATCATACCAGTTCCTATACAGTTTCTGAACCCATTTCCAGTACCTCAGTACAGAATTCCCAAATGAAGGCAATTGATCTTAAATTTCTAAACCGCAATAGTCCAAGTCTTGTATCACATTATACTCTACCTTTGCTGTCATACAGAAGTACACTTGCATTTACTATCAGCTGTCATCATCCAACATAAAAATACAGCAGACTACATTTTCACGGATTAATTTCAGCTCTCTTAACAATACAAATAAGGAAGCTTCAAACACATGATTTTACCAAGTAAAATAAAGAGATGGGTTATTACAAAACATGCTAATCCATATATAAAATATCTATAAACCAAAGAATACCACTTCAATTTGCTCAGACAGCCTTTCGGTCATCACAAAAGTATTACTAACCACCAAAACAAAGATGTTGGACACAGTTGTTCACCAGATCTTCATTGTACTTAGAAATTGTTACTTTATTTTCCTGTAAGCATACTAGATGGGATTTTACCCCAAAGACCTTCCACTTCACACAAAACCAAACTTCACATTTACAGCATCTATTGGGATCACTTATTCAGGTGAAGAAGAACGCAGAATGAGAACCCTCATTCTTCATTTTAAGACAATTGGAATCATTTAGGTTGGAAAAGACCTTTAAGATCATCTAGTCCAACCATTGACCCTACTCTACCAGGTCTGCCACTAAATCACGTCTCTAAGCACCACATCTACACGACTTTTAAACACATCTAGGGATGGTGACTCAACCACCTCCCTGGGCAGCCTGTTCCAATGGCTGATAACTCTTTCAGTGAAAAATTTTTTCCTAATGTCCAGCCTAAACCTCCCCTGGCACTACTTGAACCAGTTTCCTCTTGTCCTATCGCTAGTTACTTGGGACAAGAGGCCAGCGCCCATCTCACTACAACCTCCTTTCAGGTAGTTGTAGAGAGCAATAAGGTCTCCCCTCAGCCTTCTCTTCTCCAGACTAAACAATCCTAATTCCTTCAGCCGCTCCTCATAAGACATGTTCTCCAGAGCCCTCACCAGCTTTGTTGACCTCCTCTGGACACGCTCCAGCACCTCAAGGTCCCTCCTATACTGTGGCGCCCAAAACTGAACACAGTACTCAAGCTGCGGCCTCACCAGCACAGAGTACAGGGGCACAATCACTTCCCTACTCCTGCTGGCCACACTATGACTTACACACACAATGACTTACAGTCAGGGCTTACTAGAGCCTGTCAGAGCTCCCAGAAGAGAAATGAAGTTGATAAACTGTTGGAGTGGTGTTCTTCCTCTCTTTTTAATAAAAAGTTGTTGTTTACCTTAGTTTTAATATACATTGATCAGCAAAGCTCTGTCACCTACTCTGGAGTCTAACCTTGTCAGGCCTTGGGAGGTTTCTCCTTTGGTTACCCCCTCGAGACATGGCTCTCCCACACATTCTCCCTTCTTCCCAGAAGAGGTTAACTCCTCTCCTTTCCACACCATTCCTTCCACCTCCCTATTTCTCAGATTCCTGAGCCTGACTAGGATGTAGATTATTAGGAGTTAACTTATTCTTTAGTTATTCTTCCCACACAGGAAAGCTCATTGCAAGGGAGACTGTTTACTTATGTGAATTCTCCTGTTTTCCCCTAATCCCTCTCTGCATTTCTATCTGCCAGACAAAGGAATGCTGATTGAGTTTGTATTTTGTTACACAAGAACCCAGGCAACCCAAAGTTGTCAGCTGCAGAGGGGATCACAGTTTTGAAAAACTACCCAGAGCTCTTTCAGAAGTTAAATACGCACCTATAATTATATGCACATCCGAAACAGGCCACAAAACCATTGTCTTCAGGTGTAGAGACACATGCATTTCTTTTTGCTGACAGTACAGAGTTAAGCAATTCAAGCACCACCACTTCTGGCAAATGGAGCAAAGTAACTGCTCGCAGGGTCAAACAGTGGGCTGACCGATAAGAGTAGAGAGGAGGCATGTTTAATTAGAGATCATCCATCCCCTTCGTTATTCCATCCTGCAAACAGCTGCAGCCATGCACTGAGGGAACAGGAACCGCCTAAGCCAAGAGCAACACCCACGTAACCATGCCTGCCCCTATTTCAGGTTGCAGGTGCACGTGTCTATACATCCCTGCACCTCAAAAAGCATTGCTTGGGATGAGTATTACATACTCAAAGAAACTCAAAGCACTCACAGTCTGAGTTTGTTTCAAGCCAGGCAGCAATGGAAACCTACCAAAAACAGCCCATACCGCCTTAGCTCTGAAAACCAAAGAAAAACCCTAAAAGGAAGTTACCCGGAGTGAAGTACTTCACTACGCAGTAACTATTTCACCAGTTTCCACGCACACATCAAAGCAGCACAGGAATTGTAAAGTCAAGTGTGTCCTGCCGTGATTTTTATATAATGGACTTGTTCAAATACCAGCTACTTCCTCTGTAGGAGGAAAGGAGTTTTGCTAAAGTAAACAGGTCAAATGCACCTTGCCAGCTTAGTACACTCACAGGGCTTACTCACCACACTCCTTCAGAGATTGACCTAGCTTACTAATACCAGGCAGGAAGTGAAAACCTTCAGAACCACTTAAAATTTTCATTTCTTTATCTTGGAAGAAAGTCTCTTCACACTTTCTCCTTAATAGGAATAGGCAGACATAAGTTAAAAAAAAAATCTTTGAACTAACACTCAAAGTCAGTTATTTTGCCAGCTGACTATTTTCAGGTGCAGTTCCACTGATTCTTCTGGTTCTGCATTTTTAGTGCACATTCTCTACTCCAAGAGGACTTTAACTGTGCCCAAGCAGAATCCTTCTGAGCAGGAACTCCTACTCTATCCTGCTTATCTGCTGGAAAACAGAGTTTAGAGTCTGTATCCCTCATCTAGGTGAAACAACACACAAAACATTACTCCATTAAGCGCAGACAATTTTTCTGAAGGGCCGTAAAGGCAATAAGTAAATATCCAAGCTTTTCACTTCCAGCGCTGGGGATTACCTCCCTCCAGCTCCTGAATTCCTCAAATCACAAAGCAATCAAAGCTTGATCTTCTGTGAATTAACACGCACCGTTCCCTGTGTGTAAAGGCATGTTCACAGTGTCCCAGAACACGGAAGGTGCCTCAGACCAGGAAGTCAGGCAGAGAATAGAGTAAGTCATAAAAAAACCTTTTCTCTTCCACACCTTTATGTTTCAGCCACAAGTACTTTCCCAGAAGACCTATTTTTTTGAAGCAGATGCCAAGACAGGATCCTTGCACTGCTCATCTCTGGAAATGAGACGCGGCACACAGTGCTCTGGGATGTAAGAGTTTTAACTGAGGAAGATACAAAGCCAAGAATGCTTTGAGAAAGGTTAGAAGGAACTTAATACACCAGCATGGGTAAGTGTGCACCAGCTAGAAACCATAAGTAGCGCAGAAGGCCAAGAAGCCGAGTTTTAGGTAGATACATAGACTACTGCCCAGTTACTCCTAGATTATGGCCAGGAACCACCTGCTCACAGGGCTCTCAGTTGTTCGCCTGTCCCCAGCAGCAGTACTTGGTTCCTCTTCCCAATATATCCACAGAGGACAACAACCTTTTGCCTCACGCAGACATGCCAGAGTCTGGCAAAAAGGAGAGGCATACTCTGTGACATGGTCATGGAGAAGAAGCGCTTGACACTTCAGCTGTCTGGGCTCCACGTTTGTCCAAAGGGAGAGCACCAAACGGGTACAACGTCACTCCTAAGCCAGTTCTTTCAGAGGTTTTTTTTTCTTCTTTACTAGGCAGTGGCAATGCCTACCAACTAGGTGCCCCACCAGCTCTCAAACACTGCCCCAAACTGCTGCCAAGACCACTGGCAATGCCAAAAGGCACCACGACTGCCAACACACTTGCACAAAGCAAGCCAACACGTGCAGCCAAGCTGCAATGGGAAGAAGCAAATTTTTTTTTTTTTTTTGAGTATTTATACGGCTTACTAGCTTCTTCCTTGTTCCAAGTGGCTGTGATACTGTTGAAAGTTTTCTACATGAGACTTTGGATCTGAAATGATCCCTGACATTTGGCAAAAGTTCTCAGTCTCTAAAAACAGGCAAAAGACTCAACGCAGATAGTTGTGTTTGCGTGTTACGTACATACAGTGGTTCAAACCCTCACCACAATGAACCACTCTGAATACTGAAAATAATTACTCAGCAGTGCTACGCCATGTAAACAAGGGACCTCTTTTTAAAGAGTGTCTGTAGTTATAGGGACATTTCAAATCCTAAAAAGACACTGACTTGTGAAGTACAAACGCTACCAAACTAAGTTAAGTGTGAAATTCAACTACTGAGAAAGCCTCGGATACCAGTTTTCAAAGCATTCATTTAAACAGTATTTCCATCACGGCTCAAGATCAAAAGCTAAAAGCAAGCTAAGGAATCAAATACAGGCCAAGTTTCAACATTCCCAACAGCAAACACCTGGGATGGTGAAAATATTTAAATATTAGCAGAATTTCCATTATCAAATTTTAAAAAATAATTTTTTTCCTCCAGCTCACACAGAGTCGGTCACTTCCTTGTCATGTTGGAGCCTCCGGCACTGATAATCTACACAAGTTTGACAGATCTCTCTCAAAACATGTGGGCATTTGTATTCTGGGCTGCACTCAAATGCACTATTCGGCATTACTGAGTAGCTACAAACACTCCGTGTGTGTTTTACAATAAATGAGGCTACAATTTTCTTGCAATTGCTGAAGCTACTGAATGACTTCATGAAATTCAGCAGCAAAAGCCTCCAAACGTTCTTTACAGCTGCCAATAACACAGCGTAGCCAGCCACAAACAAAAGAAAACATCACTTGCAGTATTTTTTGGGTCCTCTAACTCCAAAAGTAATAGAAGTCTAGAGGACTGGAAGCATGACCCCGAACAGGTAAGTTGCAGGCTGAACCACACGGAGAGGACTTTTAGCCTTCACAGTTACTTCCCATGGGAAGTGACAGCTCTCGTGACAAATTTTGGATTCTTTCCCCAGTTACCAACTGTTCAAAACAGTCCTTCCTAAGCAGAGGAATGAGCAGCTACGTTCTCCAGAAAGAAAAGGCTCCTACAAGTTATTTCTATATGAAAACCTGGACTCACTATTAAAACACAAGCACACATTGGACGTTAATGATCACTTCCTTGAATTGCTCTATTACATCTGACACCAAACAGCAGAACCACATTCTTGTTTACTTTCTCTCATTCATGGAGCAAAGGGGAAGAGAGATTATTTTCAAAATAGAAAACTGAAAAAAAAAATTCAACAGGTGCCAAGGACGCTTGGGGAGGTGCTGTACAGGGAGCTACTTTTAACTTACGAGCGAACAGCATCACTTTGAACAAATGTTGAAGTCTTCCAGGTGTCAGTTTTAATCACACGAAGCAGAGACTGTCAAACTGAAAGTCTGTGCACCACGCTCCTACATTTAACCTTGCTTGCCAAACAGCACTAAGCAAGAAGCGTGAAATATTTCTGAATAGACACAGGACTGCCCTATACTTCTACATCATATCACAGGAACACAAAGAGCATCAGAGGTTTGGTTTTTTACTTCCTGTTATGAACTTTAAGTCATACAAGGATAAAACTAAGGAGTTAGAGCTTGAGATAAGTATAAAAGTGTAAGCCATAGTTTCATTTTAAATTATGCTTTTAACACCCAGAAACAGCTATTGTTTCACATCAAGGACTGTAAACACTGCAGTCTCAATTATGACTTCTCCATGTCACACCAGTTACCAATTTATAGCAGAAATAACACTTCTACTTTGCATGGCAAGTATAGTCCTGCTCACTAAAATTAAACCCACAGGGAACAGCAATAACTGTATTTAGTATTTGTTTCTCACTTTTCAAAACAAATGTTTAAAAGCAGCTAAAACACAAAAGAGTGTTTTCAGTTTCACGCTCAAAATATCCCCAATAGATGTCAGTCCCCATCTGCATCTGCAAGGCCCCTGAGAAAAGGCTGCCTTGTTGTGACTTTCACAAAACTATGTTGAGACAAAAGAAACCAGCATCAAATTTTTTTTTTACTCATGGCCAGCCATGAGATTTACATTTGGCCTAACAAATCTAAAGCACTAAGCAAATGGGTCATTTAAGTACGAAGTTTAAATCACCCTGGAGACTTAACAGATAGAACAAGACTTTTCTACCTGGCAACGCTGAAATTTATAATAATTCTAAAAAAAAGTCTATTATATTCAGAATTACATGTCTTGGCAGCCAGGGAACAGATACCATGTCATTTCCAAAAGCCTTACAGTGATCGCTTATACGAGATTTCAGGAATACTCTGTCACAGTGAAGTTTACTCCATTCCTTGGAAATATTAAACGCATTCCTACTATAATGAAACACCTTATAAACGCCACGTGACAGAAACACGAAGTTTAACAAAGCATTTCCTTCCAGAATCATAACATTTAGGGCCCCCAACAAGAATTTTATTATCAAATAACTAACCACACAATAAGTCAGAGGCTTGCAAATTCACCTCATGAAGGCAGCGCAAGCGGACCCAAATGGGAGAAGCATCAGCCTGAAGTGCTTCTGCCCACAGACTCCTACCTAATGCTTGCCAAGCAGCTTCCAGTACTCCAAGTTTTCAAGATGTCATCTCTAACATTAAATACAGTTTTAAGTACAACAGCAGCAAATCCTGGTGCTCACTGGCAAGTCATTCCCATTTCAGATAACGTATTTGGAACGTACTGCACTGAATTACACCAGCATTGGGGACATTTCCTAAGTTACAACTGGAAATTAGTACATTTTGTCCAAGCAAGTAAAGCCACTGTTTAATAAGACCCCTTTTGCCAAGCAACAATGGGTTTGCACTTGCCATAACAGAGTGCTGTTTAGCCGCAGAGCTGCAGCATTCTGGGGGATATCTGCACCGCCTCAACACTGCCGGCCTCTTGAAAAAACTGCTCCTCAACAGATTTAACAAATACGGCATTGTAACTTAGGAGCAGCCTGGGGTTTTGGCTTATTTTAACAGCAAAGCTTTCACCCAGTAAGGACCTGACCATGCTTCCAAAGAAGTCACTCAGCTTTGTCATCTAAATGAGAAACCAACATTTGGTAGAAATGCTCCGATGTTACATGTTACCTGTTCTGCTCTGAAGAACTTTATTTTAAAGGCTACAGTAAAGAGAAAAGGTATTTTTGAGCTAGATTAACTTTTATTGGATCCAGTGATGCCATCTCCTTCCAGAGAAAGTCCAAGTTTGAAGCTCAACATGCTCACAACTACGCGGCACGTTAGGCACAACACCCGGCCACAGCCAGGGTCCCACTCCCTGCTGCAGGGTGGGGGAAAAAAGAAGAGGCTCAACTCTCTTTTCTGCACTTTGTTTTAAACATCAGCCACCTCGAAGCTTCATCCTGGTATTTTCAACACCTTGCCAGTCCAGAAAGAATTAATTTGGTCAGCGACATCACAGTGTCATCATTGGAATGCTCCAGAAACAGGTGACCAAAAAGGGGAAGTGAACCCAATTCAGAAACACTGAAATCGCACAAGCTTGCAACAAGGCAAGGGGAACACGAGGGCAAGACAGACTAGAGAGACACAGATCATCACGTGCCCTATCAGAGTAGAAACAAACATGCTATTCCAAACATTTTTCAAGTTTATTTTCAGAAAATCTAGAGCAAAGATGGAAATAGCAATCCGATATAAAAAGACCTAAGAGCAGCAAAAAATTATTTGGACAAAAGTTCAGAGAGGGAGAATATGGGGAAACTGTGGGAAAATGCTTTGAGAAGAGAAAGCCTTTTGTTCAACACTACCTCTATGTCTAGGTTTTTACAGTTAGTCGGCAAGTTATTCTGTCAGTGGTTGGAAAAGCACCAGAAATCCGCCTGTTTACTTTAACAACAAAAACTCAAAATAACATGTTGAATGATTCTCCATGTAATTATAGGGATACAATGAAAGTGATATTCCGATCTGAGGTAGGGTTTAAAAGTCCCAGCCAAATCGACAGCACAAGGTTAAGGGACTTATTCATACCTCTATTTTTGCATTCGGAGAGGAAAGGGAATTCTTCTTGTACAGTACAGAGTCAAACCAGATTATAAGCATAAATGCTAAATACTTTGCAAAAATCATCATTAAACACCTGAATTCCCATCTATGCTCAGACAAGAAAGAGTAAATGAAAAATATTCTGAATATTTGAGTCATTCTGAAGCCTCCCTAGTTCACTGCAAGTTCAGTAGTCTTAGAAGACCAGGCGATAAAAAGAGGTAACAGCTTGGTGCCAAGTGGCCATCTTCAAGCACCCATTACACACCACAGTGTGAATTACAGGCTCTGTAACCAGTAAGTTCACCAGAAGTTAGCTACTACTTCTGAAAAGTCTTCATCAGATCAAATCCCTGTCCTGAAAAATTCATTTTTTTCTTACACAGCTTGTATTTGGAAATGACTAAATGGATGGGAGAATAAATTTAATTCAGTGCCTTCAACTAGCATTAGTATCAGCTAACAAACTGTTTGAATACAGTGTTTTAATTCGGACAAAGGCCATTTAATATGGACAGTTATACCTGCCATGGCTCAGATATCCCCTTGCAGACACTTCATGGCTCACTGAAACCTCTTCCTTTCACTGCAGCTGCAAAGATGATCAACTGAAAAACAAAATCCTATTTAAACCTTGCTTCTGATCAGAAAACAATAACTTCGCTGATTACAGGGTGCAAGTCCTACAGCTGAAGTTTTCGGGTATGGGGTACCTCTTCATTATATCCTCGCTTGACCAAGTTCCCAAGCACTAAGAAACGTAACCGTTTGATCATCCTTTGATACCAAGAACCCAACATACATACACAGGGACCAAAGCCATTCAGTACTTGACAGGAACAAGTGAATCAGCACTGCAACTGAGGATCGGCAGCAGAATCCTGAGCCAACGTGACTCCAGAAAAGGTTTACTGAACCAGAAAAGCAGCAGCAACAATCCTGGTTGGGCGCCAAAAGCAAGGAAATAAACAGAACAGAGCCCTGGAAGATTTCACCACCAGCAACAGAAGCTAGGATGAGCAAATACTGAGGCATCAACTGAATTCGGTTCACTTACCTCTGAACAGACTAGAAATCTAATGGCAGTAAGCTGGCATTTCAAAGCAATTCAGAGCAACTGAATGTTTTTCTACCCTCTTCTAACACATTCCAGGGCTTAAGCCGATTTTAGGTCCTGAGGTTACCCCTGACATTCTAAACGAACTGGCTTTTTGCACTCTGCTCTGTTAAACCAGGAATAACTACTGTAAATCTAACACAAGTAACTACAGCATAAGCAGCAGCCACAGGGGTTCCATGTAGGTGGTCTGCAAGGCTTCTGCAGAGCCCAATGCAGCCAAGTCCATCACAGGGTCAGGCCTCCCACCGCCACCCCAGGTACAGGAGCAGGAGAGGTGTCTCTTTACCTATATTGACTTTTCTCCACTAGTTCTGCAACTCAGAAGTCAAGCACACAAGTCGTACAGCTCAAGGGCAGTAGAAGAGGGGAAAAAAAACTCCACAGACCAGAATCCAGGACCTTGCCTAAAAAAATCTGTTCATGAAGAACACATAGGCAAGTCCACCATGCCAGCTGGGTCTGGAAAACGCATGAGCAGGAATACTCACTGCTCCTCGCTGGCAGGCACTTTTCCACCACTTTGTTTATGCAAAGGTTGGACAAATGGTAGAAGCTGTTCCATACAATCAGTACGGATCATGATTTTCGCAGTTTTAGTCATTAAATACAGACTCACCATTTTAATTGCTATTTCAAAGAGTAAAAACTTTAAGTTACCAATTGTTTGCATGTCTACTTGCCATTTGTTTCCCTCCCTATATTAAGATCAATAACTGGTAGGAAAGAAACATCCATACATAACCATGAGATCTTCTTTAACTGCAGGGTAATCAGCTAATCTAGACAAACTCCTTTATTCAGCTTTACATGTAGAGTACTGTTATTAAAGTTATAAACTTTAATTTGACTTAAGAAATGCCATTTGCTTATTTAGTACGCAAATACTTTTACAGTTGTTTGCATCAAGCTTCAAATAAACTACAGTGGATTTATAGCACATAAAGCAACATTTTAAAGCTGCCATTACAGCCACTATAGAGCATGGACTAGTTGGGCAAAAGCATTCACTGAAGTGTCTCGTATTTAAACAGATTTACCAATGCTGGAAGTACACACAACTAGCAAAACAACTGTTTTCTGGGCACTGTGTCCTTCAATATTTAATAACCATAGATTTCACTTTCTCACACTATTCCTGTTTGCATATAGGAAAAGGAGAAGCATTTTCTATTTACTTACTATAACTCTGAATGATATCAAGTAAATGGGAACAAAAGAAAACCCACACACTCGGGTCACCTGCAGAAAAAGTGAATGGCATCAGAAACTTTATGGTGAGCTGGAGCAAAACCTTGCCATACACATTTAGAAAGGGATGCTAAATAGCTTTAGTGGCTTAATATTTTCCAAAAGCTCAAGAGCCAACAGATAAGACTTAGATACTTTCATCTGAAGACAGTAAATGTTATTTTGAACTCGATTTCAATTTTCAAGTGGCGCGCTTAAAAACTAGGGGGTAAAGAAAGCTTTCATTTTGAAGCAATCGCTCCTATTCCTCCTGGTCTGCGCTGGAAACAACACGACAAGGTTCAACCC